>APFE031185893.1:0-42080 GCA_000404065.3 Pinus taeda
CTCATATATTATGCATGAAATAGAAAATATAGTGGGAGTTCAAAAGTACATAACAGCAGCTAACAACTAACTTGTCCAACGTTCAAAGACGCTTTATTTATAACTGAAGAAGGTGAACTAACTTAACGAAATCTAAGTAATTCAAACAGCTATGTAAAAACACGTAGTCTTGCTACGTCCTCGGATTTAGGAAACGGTCGTTGTGGGCATTCAATCCGTTGTTGGATTTATGTTTCCCACCATCTTCACGACTGAGGACGATGCCACCTGTTCTTCATGTGCTCTAAAACAGAACACGCAAAGCCGTGCCACCGCCAATGACCTCCGTTGACCGAAGTTGCCTCCTCGTTGACCACGGGCTTTGATGACTGGTTTGGGTGATCTGGAGGGACACACACCATTTCCTTGGTTCCACGAACTTGCCCATGTGGCTCTTCTTCCCGGGGGACACCTGGAACATAGCATTTAATAAAACAACTGCGGAATCCGGGGTTGGCTGCGGAAACCGGGATCAGCTGCGGAAAACCTTGTGTGAGCTGCGGAAACACAGCACCTTGAACCAAAATTCTAAACCAAACACAGTCATTAGCATAATTAGAAAACCATGTAAAAAGTCCTAAAATACAATGATTTGAGCAATTTCATGGAGGGAATGAGTGGAAAAATAAGGAAATGAATAGGAAAAAGAGGTTGGGAGGATGTGTAAAGAAGTGTAGGTTTGAGGCTCAACAGTTGTTTTAAAAAATTACTTTATTTCCATTATCAATCAATAGATTACAAATTTTTTGTTTTGGTTGAACTTAAAGAAAGTGCTTGTCTTCAAATTTATGTTTCGGAAAGGGAGAGTGGAAGTGGTTGTCATTTGATTATTTTCAAAACATTTTTTTCATTCAAAATCATAAAGTGAAAGAGATTTTCATGTTTATTGAGTTGTTTGGAATTTCTTTTGCTCTCTTGCATTAGCTTGCACTGATTGTGTCAAAGTGAAAGCAAAACCATTTCTATTTTTTGCATTGCATTTGGAAGACAAAAGTGAAAGTCAGTGGAAGGAATTTTGCATGATTCATTTTGTTTGATGCATTATTGTTGAAATTTCTCCCCCTGGTTGGTCTAGCTTTCATTGAAGTGGAAAATTTCATTTTCATCGTTTAGTTGCATTTTAGGAACATGTGACATTGTTTTTTTTTAGATGGAAACGGTTAAATTTATTATAGAGCGCCAACGCTAAGGCAATGAGCGATTACAGAGTTTTTCTGGTAGATAGCGGAGAGCCTGATTTTCCTCCTGATACATAATACAATTAAGCGAAGATTGATAATACCCCACTGCTGGAAACTAACATGATCAGCAGAAGGCATCGAATACAACAGCGCTGAGATTATCTACAGACCTGAAGCAATACGTTGGGAGCTGAACGGAGCCAGAGGCGATAGATCCCTCCAGAACAGCGAACGGGTTCATCATTAGATTTCCCAGAACACCACGAAATGAGCCCTTCTTTTTAATCCTTTGGTTGCGTTACAGCAGAGAACAAACTCAGGGCGTGAAGTCAGCAGCAAAAGGTCCAGGGAACACACTACTTAGGGGATGTTGCAGAAGGAATCGACCTGGTTAACAGACAACGAACTTTTGCTTCGCAGAACGCCTTGATTGGCTTCCATATCTGCCTGGGAGTTCAATTTCCTAGGAATGTGATAGAAAGAGATCTTGTGGAATTTGGGCAATATAAGTCTAATTTTCCTGAGGATGGTTGATAAGTGGAGCTGAGAAGGATTCTTTTTGGATTTGAGCGCCTGGATAATAATCCTGGAGTCCCCGAAGACTGAAATGGATAGGAAGTTTTCTTTGATCGCTTGAGAGAGCCCCTGCCACAAAGCAAGAGCCTCTGCTCTGTTGTTGGATTCCTTGCCTAGACCCCAAGCAAGACGTATCACCTTAGAGCCATCCGGACTCAATAGAACTCCGCCGCCTCCTGCGAAACCAGGGTTGCCTTTGGAGGCCCTGTCAAAAAAAAAGGCAATGTTCATTCAGAGCCGACCTCCATTTAATGAACTCTTGCTCCTCCAACCTTATTTCCCAATTGGAGTGGACGCTAGTAGCGATGGTAGCACAGTCTTTGTGGTTTGGGACCAAACCATTCAACCAGAGTTCCTCTTCTCTATTTAGAGCTTTTCCAGTCTTTTTGGGAGAGTTGGCATCCATAGTTTCTCCCAATAGAGCTTTAACTTTGATGATGACTTTGGTCAGATTGCAGCTTTTGTTTCTGAATAGTCTATTATTCCTTTCCAGCCACAGCTTCCAGCATACGAACTTGGGGATCCACAGCCAGCAATTTTTGAGAAGGAGATTTTTGGAAAGACCAAATGGAGATAATTTGCTCCAGGTTTGGAAAAGGTTTGGGATGTTCCTGGGGAGCTCGAAATTATCATAATTTAGCATAAGGACCCCCTTCCAGACTTCTGATGCAAATGGGCAGGATAAGAACAAATGATTAGATGTTTCTTCCTCTGACTTGCAAAGATTGCACCATGATGGTCCTTCCATTCCACGCCTGCGGAGATTATCACGAGTGAGGATATTGTTGTGGGCTAACGTCCAGCAGAAGAAATCAATTTTGGGAAGAGAGGGGGAATCCCAAATAAATTTCCATTGAGCCGGATTTGGGGGAACATTCGGGATCGCCATAATACTTTTGTAGCCTTCGGAAGCAGAATACGAACCTGTGACAGATCCCCACCCTCGTTTGTCTTTTACTGAACCTTTTAATGGGGCTTTCCCTTTAAGATTATCCAAAAGAACTGAGGCTTCACCCTCCAGCCACTGAGGGACCTCCCCTAGTTGCCAGCTGTCCCAGAGACCATCCTCCGTCCAAGAGGAGATGTCCCAGAGAGTGTTCAGATTGCGAGCTTGGAGCCAGTCTTTGATATTGGTGAGTTCTTCCACCTGACTCAACGGTTGATCACCTAGAATAGGATCATCCCAGATTCTTATTTTTTGCCCATTACCTGGAATCCAATACAGCTTATGACTAAAATGTTCCAAAGCTTTGATGCAGAGTTTAAAAACAGGAGAACCTTTGGAGGATCGAGGAGGTTGGTCCAGGCATCTAAGGCGCTTCCCATGAAAATATTTTCTCCACATGACCTTCTTGCTCCAACTTAATTTTCCAGAGACAATGTCCCAGAGCAGCTTGGTTCCCAAATCCAGATTTTGAGCAGCCAGATCACGGATTTGTAATCCTCCTTCCATAAATGGCTTTTTAATAGTATCCCATTTAACAAGGTGCAGCCTTCTTTCGTTGTTTTTTCCCCCTTCCCACAGGAAGCGCCTGAGAAGAACTTCCATTTTGTTGATGAAGGTTTTAGGGGCCAGGAGGATGGAGTGCTGATATAACGGAAGACTTGAGATTACCGCTTTCATCAAAATGATCTTCCCTGCATTATTCAGCCATGAAGCTCCCCAGGCATGAATTCTGTTTTTAATCTTGTCCAGCAAGGGCAACCAATGGGCAACTTTAGGAATGGTCCTGAAGATTGGGATCCCCAGGTATTTGAAGGAGTCCCAAGCCCAGGACCCTTCCATATGGAGAATCCTTGCAATATCTGATAATTCCTTGACCGAGCAGTTCCAGCTATAGACTGTGCTTTTTATAAAGTTGATCTTGCTGCCCGAGACTTCTCTGTAGTTGTTCAGCTCCTTCTTGAAGGATTTAGCAGAGTTTATGCTTGCCCCACCCAACAATAGCGTATCATCAGCAAATTGGGCATGATTTATGTCTTTGACCTGGTGAACCATGCGGAGTCCAGGAAGGATTTGAGTCTGATGGTTATGGTCCAGTTGAAAGCTAAGAACTGAGGCTTGAATCGCATAAAGAAGCGGGGACAAAGGGAAACCTTGTCTGAGGCCCCTAGAGGCTTGGAAGAAATCTGAAGGACGCCCATTTACCAAAGGCGCAATCCAAGGAGAGGCAATGCAGGCTTTTATCCAGTTAATGATGGCTGAAGAGAAGCCCATTTTCTTCATAACCATAAACAGGAATTCATGCTTTACCCTGTCAAACGCATTTGCCAAGTCAAGCTTAATCACCATACCTTTCTCCTTTCAGTGATAGCTTGAATGAACAGCTTCTTGCACCAGCACTATATTGTCAAGAATCTTTCTCCCTTTGATGAATCCACCTTGATTTTCAGGGATAATGGCAGGTAAGATTGTCTTGAGACGATTAGCTATAATTTTGGTTATTAGCTTGTAACTGGAGTTACACAACGAAATTGGCCTGAATCTGCTGAAATCAGTTGCTCCTTTCTCTTTTGGAATCAAGGCCAGAAACGTTGAATTGATGCCACCTCCGATCTTTGCACAAGTTTGAGATTTCCTTACCATTCTCAGAAGGTCATTTTTTTATTATGGCCCAACAGGAAAGATAAAATCTAACAGGGAACCCATCCGGTACCGGAGCTTTGTCCGGTTCCATACTGTCCAATGCATTTCTAAGCTCATTCATGCTGATCGGAGCAGTCAGCATAGCATTGTTAGGATCTTGGACACATTAAGGGATCAAATTCATCGGATAGACATGGGGATCCAATGGTGGTTCATCAGGGGCGGAGTAAAGATCTTTGAAGTGAGAGTGAGTTGCCCGCTTGATTTCTTCGAAGTCCTTAACCACTACATTTTGGTCATGAATTTCTTTAACATATTTGAATTGCTTGCGGGCTTCAGCTTGCTTGTGGAAGAAGCTGGTATTTTTGTCCCCAGCTTGTAACCAGAGAGCTCTGGATTTCTGCCTCCAAAGTTCTTCTTATTCCCTACTTGCTTTGTGGAAATCTTTCTGCAGGTCAATTTCTCTCTGAATAAGGTCTTGGGTGACAACAAAATTTTCCAAAGATAATTGGTGGGCAGCAAGACTGTCCAGGGCCACCTTCCTTTTGGAGGAAGTAGATTTCAGCGTTCTAGCCCACTCCTTGAGTCTTCTTTTGAGCCCCCTCAGCTTTTCTTCCCACACATAGAAGGGGGAACCTTGAACCGGTCTGTTCCAGACTTCTGAAACCATCTCTTGGAACCCCTCATGCTGAAGCCATAATGAACTGAATCTGAAGGGAATAAGGCCAAGATTTTCATCCATGGAAAGCTCAAGAATAATGGGTTTGTGATCCGAGGTGCTGTTTGGCAGAATTTTGGACGAAGCCATAAGACCGCAAGTTAGGAAAGAGGATTGAACCAGAAGTCGGTCTAACCGAGCTGCGATATGGTTTGGGCCCACCCTTTTGTTAGACCAAGTGAACTTCCCAGATGTGGGCTTGATATCCTCCAGCTCCCATCCCAACATGAGATCTTCAACCCATTCGCTAGCTGGGTCCCTGACCGGGGAGCCTCCCCTTTTCTCATTTGCAGCAAGAGTGACATTCATATCACCAGCTATGATAATGTTTTCAGGGTTTTTCATCGAGAGATAGGACAAAATTGAGTCCCAGCAGAATTTTTTCTCATAAGGAAGAACAGGAGCATAAATATTGAACAAAATTACTTGATGGCCAGAGTCTTTGTGGAGGAGCTTCATGAGAATCCAATGGGAGGAGCTATCTTTTTGAATCAGGTCATAGATAGAGTTGTCCCAGAAGGTAGCGATTCCACCAGAGGCGCCTCTTGCACTGACAGCACATCCAATACCTTTACGCCAGAAGGATTTGCTAGCATTGAGGAGGGGAGTTTCCTCCATCTTTGTCTCCTGGATGAGGAGGATTTCAGGCGAATACATTCTGACTATATCTTTCAGGGCATCTTCTTTTAGCTTGCTGCCTAATCCTCTGCAATTCCAGGAGACGTACTTCATTATTTATTGGCTTGGGAGGATGTGGCTCCTTTTGGAGCCGAGCCCTACTTGCGCCCTGACCTTGTATTCATCATTCCCTTGAGAGTTTTTTGGGAGTCTTGGAGAACATCCCGATAGGTTTTCTCCTCTCTCAGTTTCTTCTTGGATTTTCGACCCCTGGCTGACTTGATAGGGATGACTTGTGAGCTATCTGATTCATAGGTTCTTCCTTCTGAGTCTTCATCATATTCGGAGGCCAGGCTTATGTGTTCTTCATTATCTTTATTTCCTTCATTGCCTCCTGAGGCTGGGGGCGTGATTATTTCAGTACCCGTTTCTTTTGCTTCCTTCATTGAGTTTTCATGTTCTTCTTGAGCCTCGATGGTTTCTGCGTTCCCACCTGAGGAGGTTCCAACTTTTGGATCTTCATTGGTCTTCAGATTGGTCTGCGGCTTCTCCCTTGAGCCAGAATTTTTCTTCTCTGATGGTCTAGGGATAGCCTTGCCTCTTTTGATTTCTTTCCATCCTTCCTCGTCCTCCTTGGTCCTGGTCTGGGATTTGGGGCAATTCCATTGGAAGTGTCCGTGTTCATGACACGTTCTGCATTTGAATGGTAGTTGCTCGTAGTCTAGCTTTTGATAGTGATGCCATTCTCCCACTGTGATTTTAATCGCTTCGGGGAGACCAGCCTCTAAGTCAACTTCCACACAGATTCTTGCACAAGTGTATTGGCCTTTATTGTATGCTTTGTCAATGAATCTGCCCAGACCGTTCCCAATCCTTTGCAATGACTGATAGCTCCAGCAGTGGATCGGAAGGTTGGGGAGCCTAACCCAGACTGGAACTTCCTTCGGAACATCTACTGAGGGATCGAAGTCTGGGGTCCATTTATTGAGATACAGACCCTGATTTCCCATGAAATACGGTCCATTCCTGAAAACCAGATCTTGGTCTTCTTTGGTGGTGAACTCGAAAATGAAGAAACCTCTACCAACCGCATAACAGATCACACTGTTCTTCAGTTGAGGCCTCCAGTTGCGTTGAATCCAATCATCCATGGTTTTTGTAGAGGGCCAATGCCCCATAAATTGCCCGACCAGTCCTCTATCAGCAAGGGCGAGGGCAATTTTGATCGGTTGATCTTCTTGCAGGGCTATCTCAGGCCCTTCCTCAAGTTTTTTAATGAATTTTGGAATCTCTGGGGCAGGACGTTTCTTTCCTTTCTGTGTTAATAATCGCCGGAAGGCTTCTTCAGAGGAAAGCGGAGGGGTGGGTGAGGATTCCCCACCCCCAGGGTCACCCATGGCTGCAGCAAAGGAGCGAGACAAAGGAACTCAGCTCATTCCCCCAGCACCCCTGCAAATCCGAGAAATCCAAGCCTGGGGCCAGAACGCAGCGTAATTAATCGCCCAGCCGGAGGCGCAGCGTAGCAAAGAAAAGGACTGGACACGTGAAGGGGGCAGCGAAGCCCGCTCAGATGCCCAGAGGGCCGAGGCCGCCGACACACTCTCTGAAACCCTAGCAGAGCGATCGAAGTCCGCTATCGGGAACATGTGACATTGTTAAGGCCTTGAAACCGAAACATAATTTCAAGATCAACTTTAAAATCTATCAATTAATCTAAAGAGTATTTGAAACATTAATGCTCGTACTTGGTGGTCTAGGCTAAAGACGTTTTCCAGCATTGTCGAGTGGTATAAATGCAAGATTTACACCAACATTTAATTTGTCAATTTGGGTAAGTAAACTTAGAGGTGTAGCACAATATATGCTAGAATACGACCTCAGAGATATGTCAAATAAAAACCAATCTTTTTCAAGGAATTCAAAAGAAGCATCATTCAGGAAAAAGGAACAAGACTTTTCGAAAGTAAAGTAAACACACTCCGGAAAGTTGGCTCCTCTTCTGGGTTGAGTTGACTCCTACAGTAAGTCTTCCTCAGTTGTCCAGGGGACAAGCGAATGTAGGCCCCATTCAAAAGAAAGTGATTAAAGAAATAAAGAATGCAAAATCCTCTTATAATACTACTTCTATGTTGTAAACATGAAAAGCATGAAATAAAACATAAGGCAACTTCTTTCCAATTAATCTAATGAAACTATTGAAAGCTTTCGAAATAGATCTATATTATATTGCTTCTCTAGAAATGATTCAATATTCAAGTTTAAGGAAAGTGCGCATTTGTCTTTGTTACAAATTTTCCTTCCTAGCCTGAACCATCGTTCCAACACTGCAACAGTGTTCCTGCACTGGAACGATGTTCCTATACTAAAATGATGTTCCTGCACCAAAATTTTTGTTCCTGCATTGAGTATATTGGTCTGAAGCAGCAGCCAATTATGATGAAGGGATATAACTTTTTAACCTTAAAAAATTCCAAGAATTCTTGTGAGCAATTCACTTGCCAATAAAACAATATGATAATCTTTCCTTATGTTGATCCTGACATTTGTTCATTAAGGTTTCATAAATGAATATTATTTCTTCAAAGTGTAGGAATCAGTTTCACATCTAAAATAATGGCTTTAAGGCAATCATGAATACTCAACAATACATGTTAAGTTAAATTAACCAAAACTCTTACTTAGCAACTGTTTCCTTCACCATAATATCCTGAAAGTAAACCTTATTATGCAGCAACGAGATCAGGGCGAGTATCACACTAAATTCATAATAAAAAATTAGAGATGTAGTAATAAAACATTCGCTGCCTATACTCTTTCTACCTTAGCTCAACCTTCATCAAAATACATTCCAAGAGAGAAACGACATCATTGAACTTAAATAACCAGAACAATAAAAAGAAATTATGGAATGAAATTGAAAATCAAATGTCTGAAAGGAAAAGCCATGAATTAAAATTGCAGAGTTATCTTAAGTCATACTTATGCCATGCATCTAAAATAAAATGCAAAATAATTCTAAGAGGAATGGGGCAATGAATTGGCTGGTGGGCCCAACCACCCAACTCATTTCCCTTGTAGTAGCTAACTTACAATGCCAGCAGATTCAGAAGAAACATAAATGTAAATATAATGCCAGAATGTCTATTAATTTCAAAGTCCTGTTACATCATGACTGAACAAGAAGCATTGTGCTCCAGTGGTCCCATTCAAGGATCATTCCACTGGGCACGCAGCTCCTCCCTTTCCTGCACAATGAAATCGATCCTCTGTTATGCAAAGAAGTGTGATCTAAAAAATACAATGTTTGGATTCGGATCCCAGTACGCAACCAATGCTTATAATGGCAGCAATGCCCAATTACTCGGATCACATACTTACAAGTTTAGAATGGACGTGAATGAAAATTGTTTTAGAACCAACATAGAGAGATTTATTTTTTACTGGGTTCCCATTGATGCAGGGCACGTTTGCTAAATGTCGGACCGAAGGTTATAGCAGCTATAATTTTAGAGTTTAAAAACCAACTCTTGTATAAAAATAAGAGGCTTGACTATTAAATGGATTCATATATATCTGGAGTTAATCACAATGAATGATGTTGAGTCATGAGATCTTCCCCGCGAGAGAATCACACTGCTAACGGCTTTGACTGCATTCTATTTCTTGTTTCAACCGTTCTACAAATGTAATATCATCCAGATTTAATGGAGAGATCATCGAATCTTGGTACACACGATCAACTCTAAATCCAACCTAACTTATTCTTCACTTCTTAACATTAATTACATTAAGTATTGGGGTTTCCGCAATGCATTATATTAGATATCATTTTGGGATTCAACCGTGTTAAGTAAGTCATTCATATGACCATTTCCATGAGAGATAGTCGTAACTGACTAATTTCTCATGATTTTTAAATAGTACGCTTAGCACTCACTGCATCGAGTGATGCTATAAATGCATTCCAGAGTAGTAGACCGATTTCTAATTGATGCCAAGATTTGTTCTTTCTGTGAAGCAAAGACCCCAACTTCTACCAGAATTTGAGATATTTCTTTGAATAGCATCACACTTCTTGGAATTTTACTACATTGTCAGCAACTGGATTGAGAGCGGAGGGCTTCTTTTAGTACCTGAAAAAATCAAAAGATCAATTGTAGTAAAAAGAACAAACCAAGATTGTAAACTAAGGAAATCACACTTGTGGAAAATAAATAACCGTTATTGCAAAAAAAAAAACACACTCACACACACACTTGGCAATAAAAGAAATTGCTCGTAAAAATTAAATCAAGCATCACACTTTGCAGAAAGAAAAATTACTCATAAAAATTAAATTGCAATAAAAGAAACAAATCAGCCGTCACACTTTGCAGTAAAGGAAATCACTCATTTGCAAAAAGAAAAACCTAGCTTGTGAGCTCTCTGGGAATGTCATCCAATATGCTTCAGCAAGTAAGGGGAATCTCGTTAATCTACAAATTCAATTATGATGGAAAGGGAAAAGCATGACAAATCGTTGATGCGTTATCCTATAACGACACCAAAATGTCAGGCGGTATAAATGCAAGATTTACACCAACATTTAATTTGTCAATCCAAGTAATTAAACTTAGAGGCATAGCACAATATATTCCAGAATACAACCTCAGGGATCTGTCAAATAAAAACCAAGCTTTTGCAAGAAATTCAAAAGAATCGTCATTGAGGAAAAAGGAACAAGACTTTTCGAAAGTAAAGTAAACACACTTCGGGTATCTACTTCTGGATCCTCTTCTGGGTTGAGTTGACTCCTACAGTAAGTCTTCCTCAGTTGTCCAGGGGACAAGGGAATGTAGGCCCCATTCAAAAGAAAGTGATTCAAGAAATAAAGAATGCAAAAACCTCTTAGAACATTATTGTTGCGTTGCAAAGATGAAAAGCATGAAATAAAACATAAGACAACTTCTTTCCAATTAATCTAATGAAACCATTTAAATCTTTTAAAAGAGATCTACATTATACTGCTTCTCTCGAAATGATTCAACATTCAAGTTTAAGGAAAATGTGCATTTGTCTTTGTTATAAGTTTTCCTTCCTGGGCTGAACCATTGTTCCTGCACCGCAACAATGTTCCCGCACTAGAACGATGTTCCTGTACTAAAATAATGTTCCTACACTGGAAGTTTTGTTCCTCTACTGAGTATATCAACCTGAAGCAACAATCAATTATGATGAATGGATATAACTTTTTAACCTTAAAACATGCCAATAAAACAATATGTTGATCTTTCCTTGTGTCGATCCTGACATTTGTTCATTAAGATTTCAGAAATGCATATTATTTCTTCAAACTGCAAGAATCAGTCTCACATCTAAAATAATGGTTTTAAGGCAGTCATGAATACTCAATGATACATGTTAAGTTAAATTAACCAGAACTCTTACTCAGAAATTGTTTCCTTCACCATAATATCCTGAAAGTAAACCTTATTATGCAACAATGAGATCAGGGGGAGTATCACACTAAATTCATAATAAAAAATGAGAGATGCAGTAATAAAACATTTGTTGCCTGTACTTTGTCTACCTCAGCTCAACCTTCACGAAAATACATTCCAAGAGAGCAACGACATCATTGAACTTAAATAACCAGAACAACAAAAAGAAATTATGGAATGAAATTGAAAATCAAATGTCTGAAAGGAAAAGCTGTGAATTGAAATGGCAAACTTATCTTAAGTCATACTCACACCATGCATCTGAATAAAATACAAAATAATTCTAAGAGGAATGGGGCAACGGACTAGCTGGTGGGCCCAACCACTGAGCTCGTCGCCCTTGCAGCAGCTAACTCACAGTGCCAACAGATTCAAAAGAAACATAAATGTAAATAGAATGCCAAAATGTCTACTAATTTCGAATTCCTGTTACATCATGACTGAACAAGCAACATTGTGCTCCAATGGTCCCCTCGAGGAACCATCCCATTGGGTATGCAGCTCCTCCCTTTCCTGCACAATGAAATCGATCCTCTGTTCTACAAAGAAGTGCGATGTACAAAATACAATGTCCAAATATGGATCCCAGTACGCAACCCATGCTTATAACAACAACAATACCCAATTACTCGAATCACATACTTACAAGTTTAGAATGGACATGAATGCAAATTGTTTTAGAACCAAGATAGCGAGATTCAGTTTTTACTGGGTTCCCATTGATTCAGGGCACGTTTGCTAAATGTCAGACTGAAGGTTATAGTAGCTCTAATTTTAGAGTTTAAAAACTAACTCTTGTATCAAAATAAGTGGCTTGACTATTAAATGCATTTGTATTTATCTGGAGTTAATCACAATGACCAATGTCGAGTCATGAGATCTTCCCCACGAGAGCATCACACTGGTAACGACTTTAAATACGTTCTATTGCTAATTTCAACTACTCGACACATGTAATATCATCTAGATTTAATGGAGAGAGTGTCAAATCTCGGTGCATAAGATCAACTCTAAATCCAACCTAACTTCTTCTTCACAGCCGATAACAACAACGAGAGTCTTTAGTGGGTAGTTTCGTGATCATCCTCGCCTACTGCCCTGTCCATGTACACAATTTGCACACTACCTTTATCAGTCTCCTTCATTTGTTCTTCTTCATGTCGAAAGTTTTCCATGACTATGGAGATGACAATGATGAATGTTAATAACAACAGTAACACTCTCTTAACTTTGTGTTCTTTGACTTTAGCTCCACATATTGCTTTTGATGTTTTTTGCGCTGGTGAACATCCCAATTTTAAACCCAAGCAATGGTTACTTGTGTTCCCTTTGATCTACTTTTCATGGACGCGTATCTGCACTTTCTCGGTCATAACATGATCAACAACCCAACTAGGGTAGAAGAAATCATTGAAAGCTGCATATTGACATCCCACAGCCAAGTTGCACAACATTAGAATACTAGTGAGAAGACAATAGTACATGATACACTCCCATTCTGAAGTGTTATTGAGGTTGAGTTTGAGCAATTCTTCTTGAGGAATTGAAGAGATTGAGTGCGTGATAAAAATGAATATCCATCTCGAACACCTTCTCCTTGAAACCCATAAGCTCGTTTTCCACCATGAGAGCCTGAAGTATGAAAATCGCGGAGGTGAGAACATTGGAGTTCCTGCACTGTTGGTACAGGAACTGTTAGCACTCGCCACAAAAGAGCCTAACATTAATGACATTTTCACATTAAATACTCTTCAAATTAACAAAACAAGAAGAGTTCATAGATCAACAATTGTCAGCTCTAAATGCCTCTAAATAATAACTTAATAATGCATAAAAGGAATAATAATGATTATAGACACTTAGTACAGGAATAAAATTATTCAGTAAAATCATGAAAACCTGGACAAAATGGAGGCCCAACGGGCATCTATAAAACCCAGCAGTTATAATTCATGTTAGTGCCTAAATCTACCTCAAGCTGAGAAAGGCAGGTCTAAGGTAACATCAAACCATGCTTAACGTGGTAGCTAGCCCTACCAGGTCGGGAGAGGGCTCTCTCCTTATCAATCTCAAAGAAAATATGGCAAGTAAGGCTTGAGATGACTGGTATGAATACTAATTTTAGGCTAGGTATATGCTCAGAGGATTTTTAATGATTTTAATGGTTGGTTGTTGGATCAGATGAGGAAGGCAACTTTAGGTCCGGGAAATCAACACATATTTGCAGAGGTTTCTGTGGGGCAAGGTAGGCAAGTGTTTTAGCACTTTGAAATGAATGTGATGGTGGGTCTAAAGTCTGGTGAGGAGTTGGAAAGGGCATGCAAATTTCATGAGTCCTCTTCAAACAGCAGAAAACATTTAAAACTAAATAAAACCCCAACGCAGAGCACTGAACATCAATGGATTCCACCCTTTAATCTTGATTCATTTAGTTATGCAGAAAAGATAGATGATGGCACATATACACATAAGATAAACTGAATAACAGAGGAGAAAACAATGCTAATTCACATTACCACAATAATCCCACAAAGTGCTGCAAACCCTGGTTCATTTCCTTGCCAAACTACAGAAGTGATTTACAAAGTAGCTCAATGCATCCATAAGAGTCCAACCTTGACAAGTGACTAAGAAAGTACAAGATATAGGCATGAAACCACCTATGCTAGCCATCAAGGGTCGAATCCATGAGTCAAGGAGTTGTTTGAATAGGATCTAAACTAAGAACTGAAAAATAGGTAGTGGAACAACTTGCCTCTAAAACTATGGAAACTGATTCATTCATCCTCAAACCAACTCTAACAAATGTATCTGCCACATCAAGTCACTTTTCATCATATTTTACATCATAGTACATCAAGTTATATCATATTACATCATTAATTGACCAAGAGAGAAGAAAAAGTCAAACTGACAGCAAACTGGGTGAAATTCTGAGAAACAGGCAAAACTGGCAAATTTTCCTCCTATGCGCAACGCAACTGATCCTATGCGTAGCGCTTTTTCCAAGCCAGTTTTGGAAGGCTTCCCGAAGTCCAAATCAGGTGTAGAATAGCTCATTAGAAAGCTTGGTGAGTCTACTTTCTGGGAAAACTTGAATTTTTTTATTTGGAGTCCATTTTCACCTCCAAAAATGAAATCTCCCAAGACTACTTCCTATGTGGAAAAAGAGTGGCAGAGATGGCACCTTTTTAGGTGTTTTTGGCCCTTTTGGAGGTCCAGAACTTGTCAAAATTTCTCAACCATTTCTGAGCATGCATAACTTTTCATGTTGATTCCAAAAATGTAAACTTTTTGGCAAATGGAGGCCCCCATCAAAAGCGTAGTGCCAGTGGCGCTACGCACCTATTGGAAAAACCTGCTTTTTACATTAAAAATTTCAAACATGACAAAACTTGCTCCAAATTTCTTGAAATTTGGCATGAGTGATCCTTGTTTAGGTGCTTTGTTGGGCCAATGATGCTTCAACTGAGATCTTGAGTTTATCATGCTCTTTCTTTGCTTCTTAAGGCCTTCCATGGAACTGTCACTAAGGGTTTCTTCCTCCATTTCATACTCACTATCCATCTCCATTGTTTTCCCTTGGTTTTGAAAAATGTGGTTGTATATGGATGTTTTATGGATAATAGTGTGGAAATAAGGTGAAGGAATGAAATGGGCAGAGTGTGGGTGAAAATGTATGTTGAACAAAGTTTAGGGATGAGTATGGTTTTAGGGAGAGTGGGTAGAGTTTGATGATGTGAGTAGGGCTTGTAGCGTTTGGGAAGTAGTGTAGGGTTTGGGAATAGGGTATGTTGTCTAGGGAATTACGGATAGGAGGATAGGATTTAGGGAAACAGTAAAACTGATATGGGACAGCAGCGATGAATGTATTTTTACAATATATAAGATGCTTTAGTGACACTTAGGGTTTGATGTTTTGAGATACAACACAACCCAAAAACTTATGCAACAATTCTTGTCTGCAAGAAAAGTGATTTTATTTACTTGCAATGGAGAAATTTGGGAGTTTTGAGGCGATTTGATGAAATTTGCAACAATTTGTAGCCCAACTTCCAGGTGCGTACCGCACTCACCCAGGTGCATAGCACCGGTTTGGTGCGTAGCGCACTCACCTAGGTGCGTAGCACCGGTTTGGTGTGTAGCACCTATTCATTTTTACACTGCAGAAATTACCCAGGTGCGTAGCGCCAATTCTATGCGTAGCACCAACTGACAGGTGCATAGCGCTTTTTGAAGGACAGTTTTGGAGGCCTTCCTGGTGTCAAAATTGGGTGTGTGATAGCTCGTTGCAAAGATTATTGAGTCTACTTTCCAACACAACTTAAATTTTTCAATTTGGAGTTCATTTGCTCTGTCAAAAGTCAAATATCCCATTACTAGTCAAAATGTGAAAAATGAGGCTACCTAAATGCAAAGTATTGTTGCAGTCAACTTTTGAAGGTCTTACTCAACTCCAAATTGAGCTCATGATAGCTAATTGGAAAGATAATTGTGTCTAGTTATCATTTAACTCATCAAGAAAGTCATTTGGCCAACCAAGCTAGTAGAAAGCTTGATTTTCCCAAGGCCACACTAGAGGTGCAGCAACCCTCCTGAGGCAACTTTATTTTTGACATTTCTCTATAACCATGACACCCGTGTAAAACGTGAAGGAGGTTTTTCTTCCTTGGACTATTTTGGACAAAAACCTCTCTCAGTGTTTCCAAATTCATTTTTTCTTGCTCAGAAACGTCATTTGAGTAAAACCTATCCCGATGTGTGGAACAGGGGATTTGTCGAAACGAAGTGAAATGAAGGGGATAAGGGGCTTCTAAATTCTTGAGAAAATTTTGGAAAGTAGGGAGGGATGTTAGGAAGTAAGGGAAAGTGGAATTTAAAATATTGAGTGAGTGGAAGAGGTCCTAAAGGGAAAAACACAGGCCTAGCCTAGAAAATTGTCAAATTGTGGCAAGAAACTAGGTTTGCGGGAAAATGAGGAATTTGAGGGATATCAGTGACGGGAAGTGTTTAATAAGGTACATTAAGGATAGGGGAAGGTGTATGAACATCAGCACACAAGTTTTGTTGATGATTCGACCATCCAAGAGAAATTACCTTCAAAACCCTAGGAGAGGGAAATGAGCCTTACCCAAGTACAACTGAAGCACGAACAAGGTGTAAAATGAACCATCGGATAAAAACAACTATTTGAATGATGGTACACTCAGCTGAATGGTGACATGGACTGACACTTGGAAAACTTTGGAAGGAGTGAAAACGAACCCTAGACCTAATACCTAGTGACCAAATTTTACTTGAAGACTCACTAAAATGACAAAATTTGACTTTGACACCCTAAGATCACTTTGTAAGAGCATGTTTGGTCACTGGAGGAAGACTTCAAAGACTAACACTAACAATTCATAATACTCTTGAATTAGACAACGCTAGCACAGACTTGTGCTCCCCGTACCGTCGAGTATATAAAGGGACACCCTCATAGGTTGCAAACCTTTATCCATATGAAGCCGAATCTGCCACCCTATAAACATGATACACCGAAAACAACATTCGGGAGATTGCCTGCACGTACATCAATTCCTTAGTAAATTTCTTTACCAAGGTGTATATTGCAGTTCATGGTTACTTGGTAATCCCTTTTGCCTAGAGTATCATGAGTAGTCATTTCGATCTTTTCTGACTCGTTAAAATTGAAAATATCATCGAGCACTTGTCCTTTCAAGCTCGTTAAACCAACAAAAGTGACTAGAGTCACCTTTTCGTCCTTTTCTCGACTCTTAAAACATGAAAAGAAAACGATTTTGTTTCAAATTCTAAAATTAATTGACCGCGGAACAACATCCTTCCTGTGGAAATACTCCTTAGTAGATCTTAGGTTAATAAAAATGGCATTTCCGGAGTCTACAAGTCAAGGAAACCCCTCTGATGAGAATCCTAGTCCTTTTCCTTCTTTTGGAAACATTGATGCTCCCTATATGGTGACGTTGTCCCTTCCTAGATTGACCATTGGTCTACCAGTTTGGTTATTTTCAACCTCGGTGGTTCCGAGTGTCCAAACTATTTTTCAAACAAGTTCTCCTCCACCTGAACAACATCAACCTCAAGTTGATCCTAAAGTTGACCCCTTGCCTTCTTCACCTATTTCTTCACCCCGTTCTTCCTCTTCACCAAGTGAAAGTCTGGATTCTAGTAATTAGGAAGCTAAGAAGAAGATGAAGAAGAGGCCGAAGAAGAAGAAGCAAAATAAGTAATGAGGCAACCAAGCAGCGATTGCTACAGATGCAACTAATGAAGACAAATATTTCGACGAGTCCTGGAAAGTAAAATTCCCTTGCATGTTATGTAAGGGTGACCACCTTCTTCGGAATTGTCTTGGTATTCCCAAGGTCTTAGAAGTGTGGTCCACAGGTTCACATCGACCTTTTTCATCATTCTCTGGCGATCATGTTGGTGATAAACCTTCAACTAGTAAAGCTCATGCGAAAAAGGGAAAATTCATATTTCCTTGTAAGTTGTGTGAAGATAATCATCCCATTCACCTTTGTACTCTTATGGATGAAGCTTCAAAAGAGTTGGAAAACCTTACAGTTTCTCAATCTCGTCTTCCGACTGGGTATCGAAAATTTTCCCCTAATCCTTTGATTGATCAAAAGCCATCTTTGGTCAACCATGCTCTCTCTAAAAGTGAGTCTCGTGAGTTTGTTCTTAACCAACCATTGGTCAAGAAAATGGTATACCTAACTTCACCTTCAGTTAACCGTACCTTTTGGGTAGAGAGTGAACCCCATACTTCTCAGTTTCTTCTAGTTTCTTCAGTTTCGAATAAACTGGAGGTAAATCCTCTTGTTCCCAAGGTGCATGAGAGAATTTCTTCTCTTCTCGACGAGCAAGAGGGCACCTCTCACATTCCTATGACACCCCCTCCAATTAGTTTGGTCACTTCTTTTAATTAGAGCCAATTGGCATGATATTCATTGGTCCTTAATCAACTCCCACTCAACCATAATCCCTAAATGGTTCTCATATGAAAGCAGTATCACCCCCGCCATAGGTTAATTATGTGGCCACCTTTTCCATGCCCGCATCTACTGATAATATAGTAGGTGATGTAGTACACCATGTACTGGGGGCATTAGAGCCTGATTTTTCATTTGGATCCCTTAACATGTATCCCTTCCAGAGTGTTGTTGTCCCATCTGATGAGAACCTCTTGGAAGCCATGGCCTCTTTTGGTCTGTGATCAGGTCTATGGAGTAGAGTTCCTTGTCTTGCGTCAAGCTCATTAAACAATGAAGAAAGAGTCACAAGGATAGTTCTTTTACTATGTCAACCTCATTAAAAAATGAAATAGGTTCCCATGGGCAAAGTTATTTTACTTGTGTCAAACTCATTAAAAAATGAAACAAGGTGTCATGAGCATGGTTCTTTTACTTCTGTCAATCTTGTTAAAAATTGAAACAAATCCCCTTCTAATTTGAGCCTTTGATTAGATCTTGTAAAATCCTCTTCGAGTCTTTCACTTGATCTTGTAAGTAAACCTTCATTCCATCCACCTATTAGTAACCAGTAGTCTACTGAGGTGAATGAAATGAAGCTTGGGGGGCATGTCACCTCAGGTTGAGTCATTATGTTGGGGCATATAAACTCATCTCAAGCATAGTTTGTTTCTATTTCAAGCTTGTGTAAAAATGAAACCATTCCCATTTTACACCTCGTGATTGTTGTTTTTATCAGCTGAATTTTTCCAGATGAGCCTTGGTTCTTTCATTCCATCGTCACCATCTCTTTGGCCAATCATATTCTTTCACTTGTTTGTTTTACCTGTGCCTAAGGTGTTAGAGTCGGTCTAGTTATCCCTCCGTTAGAGATCAAAGCTCTTTTTGCATTTCATGTTTAGGTGTCCCATCAGGTTTCGATCAATTACATTTCGTTAGGCATGCCATAACTCTGATGGAATGGTTTGTGTCACTCATTCCCCTTATGCTTGGCACTATTGGTTCAGGTCTATTCATAAAAACAAGTCTTGAAAGATTGTTTATAGTCATGTTTCAAATTTTTAGGTCTTAGGTCTAGGGTTGAGTCAATTTTGTTTTGCAAAGTCTAAGAAGACCAGCAGACCAGAGGGATGTCTTCGATAGATGGTCACTTCAATAATTTTCATCATGATACAGATAAATTAGGACTTCTCTTCAAAACTCTGTTTTGAAGATAAGTCATCATCTCATTTTTTGTAAAACAATTTCAAAAATTTCAGTTCTTGAATCATCCAAACGCAGCCTTGGTCTCCTTTGCCAGAGCATATCACAACTATCCCTGCAAAAAATTATCAAAGAAAATCATTATTTCAGCCAAATTTAAGGAGGAAACCAAAAAGGTCAGAGTCTATTAATCCTGAAAAAGTGTCAACGACAAAACATAACAAAATGGGTCATAGACCAAGCAAAAATCAAAAGGGAGTCTATATGAAGATATTTCACATCATTTGCAACTCATTCCACATGCCAAGAGTGAAGAACACCATTCCAAAGCAAAATTGTGAATTTGTGAGGAAGTTGGAGCATTTTCTTGGTGCGCAGCGCATCAGACTGGGCGCACAGTGCATCAGGCACCAAAACTCAGTGCAAAAATACACACGCGCGGCGCATAGGAGGTGCGCGGCGCGTTGGGTGAGGCGCACAGCGAACTGGGGTTTAAGCCTGAAATTTGCTTGGAAACACATGAACTTGCCTTTTCTCCGCACCAATTTGCAGGTAGGATCACATACACCACTTGTGCTTGGCTTTTGAAAAATAAATGTAATGGATTCATCATATGTTTGCCTTCGAAATCCAAGTGGAAAGCCCTCCTTTGTCAATGAAATTGTTGTAGGGTTTGAATGCAAAAAATTGTTATAGGGTTTCAAAAAACAGAGTATAACCAAGGTTATCATTTTTTCCCAATTTCCCTTTGTTTCCCATTCCCAAATTCACCTTCATTTTCCCAATAATTCCCTCATAAAGACTACACTATAATCCCACAAATCCTAGTCCCTCACCTCTACTACAAAACACATTATCCCTACCTAACATCCCAAAACCCTAAAATCCAAGATTTTCATTCCCTTCCCTTCCCTAATTCCCTTGTTTTTATTTCCAAATTCCTTCATTTCCTAAATGTTTTCCCTTTCCTAATATCCCATTGTGCATTTGTGTCCCCTTGGTCACAGCATTTTTAGAGCAAAAGAAACAGTTTACAGTCAATTGTGCACACAGTTATACATCAGCGTATATATATTCCAGCTATCTTGTTTTCAAAGACATGTCAAAGACCGAGTCAGTATATGAGCAGGAGTATGATAGTGATTCTACACCGGAGGTAAATGTGCCAAATGTGCCACGAAGGTATCACAAAGGTGGCAAAAGTGGTCAGCATGTCAGGGAGGAGCCTACTTCTTTGGCTCAATTGCAAGCTTGCCCACCTGCAATGGATTGTTTTCGGTGCCAATCATGTTTCCAATATTGTGAGATGATCTCACAAACTCAACATCATCGGGAACTAGTCCGTTTATTTGTTCTACAGTGAATTTCACCTTGTCACCCGAGACTATTGCTCAGGCCACCGGGATACCAAATGTAGGGGAGGAATGGAGTAAACGGCAGCTGTTAGACAGATTCTACTATGAGCCATATATCAAACCCAGATATATTAGACACTTGAGCGCAACTTTTCCTTTTAGGTTCCTGAGAGATGAGTTTGCACCATTGATGAAACTCATCATTCAATATTTCAGTTGCGAGGGCAGATTCTCGCGTCTCTATGCGTACCATGTTCGTTTGTTGATGCATTTCACAAGGGTACGTATGATGAACATTTTATTTTTCATGTGTTGCAACATAGAGAGGATGGTGCCTTTAGTACAATGGAAGATCCCAACACATCAACATAGTAGCATATATCATTATGCATTGATCAAAATCATAGTGATGCATCAGTTGGCACAGCAGGGCATTACTTGGGAGGATTTCATCTCCCGTGATTACTTTTCAGCGCTACAACCGCCTCCCATTCAGGGATTTCCCTCTCACAAAAATCAGAAGGGAAACAAGCCAGTCAAAACATGTTCCAAGTTCTAGAAGAGGAAGAAGAGATAACTATGATAGACTAGATGAAGGGAGAAGGTTTAAAGGAGGAAGGGAAAGAAGAGGACATGGAACAAACACCAGATAAAAATCTGCAAACAGAAATGATGGTGAGTGATGCAGAAACATAAATGGATTATAAGATGACCCAAATTGAGATGGAAACAGAGGACCAAGAACTTCAGTTGATTCTTGAGAAAGAGAATCTATATCTGGAAGATTTCTTGATTCAAGGAACCAAAGAAGTGATAGACTCTTTACCTCCAGAGGAGTTCAGCAAGTCCAGAAACTATATATATGGAAAACCCAAAACAAAGGGCTAGAGAGGCAAATAAACAAGGAAATGTAGAGTAGCAAAGGCATAAAAATGGTGAAATCCACACCAGGATTATCACCGAGATACCCAGGAAGAAAAAGAGGTAGGAAAAAGAAGAACGCGCTAATGATGGAATGTGGAAAGCTAATGATAGACTCAGGTAAGATGAAACACCTAACTAGCTACTCCTTTACCAATCTTTAATAATGAAATTTACTTCTTGGAATATTAGAGGACTAGGTAGTAAAAGAAAACAGAGATTGATTAGTAATAGAATGAAACAAATAGCTCTGGTTGTGATCTTCATCCAGGAAACCAAATGTTCCATTCAAAAAGTAAAAGAGATTCATAGTAAATAGCTCAATCGTTATGAGTTTCTGGAAGTCAATGTGGAGAATACAGCAAGTGGTATACTCACCCTTTGGAATCCAAATAAAATAGAAATTTTAGATGTTGAGGCATCTAGAGAATATCTTTCAATGGTCATTCAGCCTGTAGGAGATAAGGAAACCTACCTGGTCACAAATGTGTATGGCCGTCAAAGACTGGAGGGTAAGCTGAAATTTCTTGATTCCCTAGAGGAGCTTAGAGTTAGACAATTAGGCATGCCATGGATATTGGGAGGGGATTTCAACATGATTAAATCGCTTTCGGAGAAAAAAGGTGAAACCAGAGTTCTAAGTAAAGACTCTCTGAAGTTTCAGACTTTTACAGATATTATGAAGTTAGCGGGTATTGTAAGACGTAATTGCATATTTATTTGGAACAACAAAAGAGGAGAGTCTCAAGTGGTTTCAAAATTAGACAAATTCATGATATCAGAAGACGTTATGCTCAATGATAAGGAAATATCAGCAAGAATTCTACCCTTTGGAGGCTCAGACCGCTGACCGGTTCATCTGGAGGTACAAAGTATTGGTACTCCCCGAAATAGACCTTTTCGATTTGAAAACATCTCGCTTTTCCATCTAGATTTCACTAGCAACATTGACAAATGGTGGTAAGAATATTTGAAAATTCAGGGCACAAGAATGTTCCTTCTTCAGAACTGACTAAAACACATCAATCTTCGGCTCAAGGATTGGAACAAGAATGAACATGGCAATATTTTTGTAGCTAAAAAACTAGTAGAAGCTAAAATGCAGGAACTCAACCTAGCCCTTATCACAAATGGCTTCAATAAAACTAGAAATGATTAGGCCACACAATATAATAAAGAGTAGGATAATTTATGCAAACAAGAGGAAATTTTTTGGAGGCAAAAATCGAGGGTTCAATGGCTCAAAGAAGGAGAAAGAAATACTAGTTTTTTCCACAGATCCACTTTGGTGAACAGAGCGTACAACAGAATTTCAATGATCAAGGATGAGAGAGGTATTCTTCACATCTCTCATGCAAATATAGAAGAAGCACTTGTTAAGAACTTTCGAGGCATAGCCAAGGAAACATGTTATGACAGAGAAAACTCCATCAAAACCTTCACAAGACATATACCTAGGCTGGTGTCCATAGAGGACAATTTCAACCTTAATAAGCCAGTAACTGAAGAAGAGGTTACTGAAGTGCTCAAAGAAATGCAAAACGGTAAAGCACCTCGCCCATATGGTTTCAATGTAGATTTCTTCAAGGCTTGCTCGAATATTGTAAAACATTATATTCTGAATGTTGTAGAAGATTCTAGGATGAATAGAACTATTCAAAAAGCTCTGAACACTTCCTTCATTTCCCTGATCCAGAAACAGGAGGTAGCTCATACTCCTGACAAGTTTAGACTGATAGCTTTATGTAATGTGGTTTACAAGATTATATTAAAAGTGGTGGCCAATAGACTCAAACCTCTCCTTCCTACCCTTGTCTCTATGGAACAATCTGGATATGTGGAAGGAAGGCAAATTCTTAACAATATTATTCAAGCACATGAGGTGGTACACTCTCTGACGAACAACCAAAACGCTGGTATGATCATGCAATTGGACAATGCTAAGGCCTATGATAAATTGAAATGGAATTATATCGGGAAAATTCTTATTGCTTTTGGGTTTGATCACAACTGGGTGAGATGGGTCTTGGCCCTAGTCACTTCGTCCAGCTTCTCAGTTCTGGTCAATGTCTCTCCATTTGAAACTTTTATTCCCTCTAGAGGCCTCAGACAGGGGGATCCACTCTCTCCCTCTCTCTTCATCCTCATGATGGAAGGACTAGGGTGGTCTCCCAAACATGCTAAAGAAGTCGGTAAGATCAAAGGTCTCGAACTTTCTGATAGGGGACAGACTTGGACGCATCAATAGTTTGCGGACGACACCATGCTGCAGGGAATCCCCACTGTCAAAGAAGCTCATGCATACAAACAAATCCTAAATGAATTTGCTAGGGCTTCAGGTATGGAAGTTAATCTCTCGAAATCTAGGATTTTTTTCTTCAATACTAATATTGCCATTCAGAGGAACATTGCTAAAATTCTAGGCCTTCAAAGAGATTCTCTCCCCTAAAAATATTTGGGGGTCCCTCTAACTGCTAAGCCTTTACACAAGAGCATCTGGGAGCTGGTGATTAATAAACTTCAAGACAAAATAAGGAAATGTACTATGAGGTCCTAAAACTTGGCTTGTAGGTTGGTGCTCACAAAGGCTGTTCTGCAATCTATCCCGGTTTTTATGCTTTCCGCTCTCCCAGCTCCAAAAGGAGTCTTGCAGATTTTCAAAACCATACAAAGAGACTTTCTTTGGGCCAAGGGGGAAGAAAAGAAAAAATGGGCCTTGGTATCTTGGGAAAAACTCTACAAACCTAGAAAACATGGGGCTCTAGGATTGGATGATCCTGAAATTTTAAGCAATGCTTTAGGGGCTAAATTATTGTGGCGCTGGCTTAAAGAACGAAAGGCTCAATGGTATACAATTTGGAAAGAAATATACGTTAGCTCATGGCAAAGTGACAACCATATAAAAATGGATGGAAATATTAAGGGATCACACATGTGGAACAAGGCCTGAGAAAATGGAGGACTAGTCTAGGATAATGGCTTCTAGGGAATCAGAAAGGGAAACTTAGCTCTGTTCTTGAAGGATAGATGGCAAAAAGAACCCAT
This sequence comes from Pinus taeda, assembly GCA_000404065.3. Classification (NCBI taxonomy): domain Eukaryota; kingdom Viridiplantae; phylum Streptophyta; class Pinopsida; order Pinales; family Pinaceae; genus Pinus; species Pinus taeda. Next base: position 24,722 of record APFE031185893.1, read on the forward strand.
TCTTTTAAAAGAGGAATTGAAGGAATTTAAGGCAGAGGCAAATGCTAAAGGATTCACCAAAGTAAAAGATTTCTGGGATCAAACCAACAATGTAGGAAAGTGGAGAATATGGAGGAAATTTTATTTCAGGGATGACAACCCCTTAAAAGTTAAAGCTGAAATGCTAATGCAAGAGTTATAATGAACTAAAATTCTAGTTTCAGAAGGGAATTACCAGCTGAGATGGGGCAAAAAAAATGAAGGCACCTTTAATCTTAAGGAAGCTAAATTCATTCTCCTTGGTTTGGCCTCCCAGGCTCCATAAAAGAGCTTGGCAAAGAATATGGAGGCATCAAGGTTGGATGAAAATTAAACTCTTCATGTGGGTGGTCTAGCACAAGAATATTTTGACTTGGGACAACATTCAGAAAGGGGTGTTTTGGGGCTTTCTAGGTGCCAGCTATGTGAATCTCAAGAGCAAGCAATGGAGCACCTCCTCAACAACTGCCCCTTTTCCTCCAAGTTGTGGGATTCTTTCGCCTCCATTTTCCAACAGTCGGATAGGGACAAAGGGAGCATCATCAACACCCTAAAGAAGTGGAGAAGCAATTTTTTGAATAATGAAGTCCTTAGCACTGCTTGGGCTCTAATGCCAAGCTTCATCATTGGGAACATTTGGAAAGAAAGGAATAATGGAATTTTCAAGGATGTAAAAAAACCACCCCTTTACCTTTTGGGTCAGATCTTAAAATAGCTTCAAGAGATAGTGGGTTCTATTGTCCGAAATCTCCCTAAGGATCCTCCTTCAGAACTAGATTTGAGGATTCTCTGTCAGCTAAGGTTACATGGACTCATTCCTCAGGGCCTGGATAGGAATATTCTCATTAAAGACTCTGAGCTTGATTCTTGGGACCCTCCCCCCAAGAGTTTTTTGAAGTACAATATTGACGGTGCCTCAAAGGGTAACCCGGGTATTATGGGTCATGGCAGAGTTTTAAGGGATGAAAGAGGGGACATCATGTTCATTTTCTATGATCACCTAGGGAGAGCCACCAACAATATGGCAGAAGTTATGGCTATGGATCATTTTTTAGAATTCCTGATTGAGGATAATCGACACAATGTGATTGTTGAAGAAAATTCTAAGTTAATCATTAACTCGGTTAAGAAAATCAGCTGGCATACGACACCTGAAAAGGCCACAAGGAACTGGAGGCCGATCTAGATCTCTCAATGGATCCACAACCACCTTCTAGGCCTCCGTACAATTACTTTTAAACATGTTTGAAGATCAGCTAATAAACTGCTGGATCTTCCAACTAATCAAGGAGTGAATTGCACAGAAAATAGGTTTATAACGAAATGGCAAGAGCTACCTCAGCACGGTCTTAAGGAAAAATGCCAAGACCAGGCTGAGGAAGATTGGTTGGTGTTTTAGAGTAGGACCATGGAGGGCAGCTCAGATAAATCAGAAGCGATATGAGCAGAGGAATGCACATAATTGATTTTACTGTGAGCAATGTGGTTCAACGGTTTCATGTTAAGAGAATCACACTCAAACAGATCATCAGTGGTGGTAGAGTGGGAGTTTTATTTCTAGGGTTTCTAGCAGGTTGGTAGAAGCCTCCTCTCACAATGTCATTGGTAGTGCTGATACAACGAGCGACTGAAAGATGGGAACTCGTGGCATCCCCGATGACCAGAACCTTTCGCTCCTGATCGGTATACCATGGCCAAAGCAATGTTTGGGTGATCGCAAGCCTCGTGAGCGGGAAGCAATTTTCCCTTTTTTGTAGCCATCCCATTCAGTGAACAACACATGGTAGTGGGGCCGTTTGGAAAACTGCCTTGATCGCATGCTATATATTAGCTTTTTGGGCTATGCGATATCCATTTCAGCGATTAGATCTTGTGGTAGGGATCAACGATCATGATTGATCGTTCATTTCTGTGGGGTCGATGAATTAAGGTCGGTGTGTTACCCATCTGCTGTTAGATTAAGACATGGATTAGAAAGCCACAATTTAATAGGCAGGTTAAGAGAGTGCTGACGCGGGCATTTGATCAACTAGGCATTAGTTATCATGTTTAGGGTTGGTTTCCTAAAGGGTCTGTCGGTTATTTATATTGGGATGAGGGTTCTTACCATTGGCGGTCAGCACCCTTGTTTTGGGCTTAATGATATAGAAGGATCGTCTCTTGCATCAGCAAAAAAAAGAGTATTGCAATCCACCTAATTAATTATAGTGAGGTCATCAATTTCTATACTATAATTAAAATTTATATCCTTTATTCATGGACTAGGTGCCTTATGATAACCCCTTTAATGTCCAATCCCATGGATTTTTAAATGAAAGCATATAAAAGGAGGAAATAGTTCCTTTGTACACTAAATCTTGGAATTAAGCCCACTCTGAGCTCCCTAATCAAAGTTATTTATTGAAAGATCAATTTGCGGCCTTATTTATTTGTATTCCATGGATGCTTTCTGTGGGCACCTAAGCACCAGAATCACGACAAATATAAAACCTTGAACTAAGCATAGAATCACGACAAATAGAAAACCTTGAACGCTATTAAAAAGACAAAAACATTGATAATAATTCCATTCAAATGTGATTGTTGCATCGAGTAGGTTGTTTACATTGCATCTCCACCCAGAAATTTTAGGAAGATGTAGGAATATAAGATTGAATTGGATTAATCGTGCTCTGTATACAATTTCAATATTTGATATTTTAGCATAAGCGTGCCTTAAATAACCCATATTATTTTACCATGTCCCCATGTTATATTTTAAATGAAAATGTGGCAATACAAGTTGTGGTATCGAACTATAAATTCATGGCAGATTTTGGAATATTTGTTAAACTTATCTAATTGTAGAATATAGGATATTTTAGAATCGAGGAAATATTTTGAAATCAGGTTGCATTTAGGCCAAAATATGCCACCTAAAATATATATAGATAGCTTTGATAATAACAGAATTAAAAAATATATATATACAAAACTTCTTTGATATTAACAAAGTCAAATTATTAATTTAATTTAAATAATCCGAAATTACATTGATAATAGTACATTCAAAAGAATAAATATATCCAAATCTGCTTTCATAATAGCAAAGTAAAACTATTAATTTAGTTTATATTTATCACGTTTCAAAATTTTATATTAGTAAAAAAAATAAAGATAGACATGAAGACTTATGTCCATTAAATCTCTAGAATTTGAATTAGCAATAAAATGTGAATTATTTCATCTCTTATTCCCAATAATTTTAAGAATCCGCCATTAACATTAAAGTATAAGGATAAGGAATATGACAAAATTAGCTGTGGATTGGTAGAATGCAATGCACTCACGAAACTGCACATTGGCAGCATGGAATGTACTCAATAGTCAATACTCAAAAATGAAAATGTTTTCTTTATAATCATGCCTGCGAGAATGTAGAAATCAATCTATATTTATGAGAGTATTATTGCGATTCACCAGAGACCTTGATGGTCATTGCAGGAGGGGTGAGCACCGGCATGACTATGTGCATGTGGTGGTTCAAGAATTTGTTTATGATCCAATTTGTCTACCCTTTACAGAAGACCCTACTCAGGCACCTTACAATTGTAGGACATTGGAGAGTATTTGGGAGACCAAACACGATGCCGTTAACCCATTCACATGCCATCCCTTCGATATTAGCCATGTGATTCCCCAGTCTGAGCTAAGGTGGTAGATGCATCGCTTCATTGTCCACAACACAAGCCGAACCCTAAAGCTACAGAGGCTAGAGGTCATTCCTAACTATACTAGAATCATGAGCAAAAGAGAGATGAAAAATCTATTAATCAATTAATTTTAGAATATCAATGGCTAGTTAATGAGCATTATATCAACGAAACTCTCGAGCGATCTTGAAAGGTGTTCTTCCAGGAATTTAATCTTGTTCGCCTATATTGCCAGTACAGGGCACAAAATAGGAGGTTTTTTTCGTTGTTGGGAGGATACTCAATATACTTGTCATGAATGGTAGATCAATGGATATTTATTTTGTGCATTGGTTCCTACTATATGTATGATGATGCCCAGGAAGTGTGCAAAGACGTAGCCAAATTTGTGGATATCATTGATTTTAGAGACAACAAATTGTCGATGCTACCCAAACACTTTCTATGGGCACTAGTTCACATTCTCTCCATCCTTGCTCAACTATATAGTTATCATAAAATTAAGAGAATGGTGTTGAAAATTTATCGTGGGATGCTTTACGATGGCAACCTTGATTACAACATTGTTTTCTCTTCTGGCTTACTTGAATTTGCTCTCGATATGTTAGACACAAGGGGGGAAGATCCTCTCCATATGTTACCAGGAAGGAGAAGGAATGTTGAGATATCTAATGAAGACTTATACAACGGATTGTCCCTCCTTAGAATTGGGTGACAAAAATGTTAGACCAGAGCATACAATAGTAGGGAATAATTCACAGAGACAGACAAATGGAGAAACAACAAGATTAATCAATCAGAAACAGTGGAGTATATAAAACAATCATTGGAGGACATAAAATCACTAGAGAATACAAATAAATTTGCATTACATAACAGGCTTGGGCCTTGGCTTGCATCCCTTGGCAAGAGAAACTACAAATTTATAGAGGCAAAAGAAGGATATAGAATCTTGTATGTTATTCAGATGGAGATTTGGAATGATCTAGAAACTAATGGTAGTGTAGAAAGATCTAGAATCATGGAGATCTAGAAAGATATGATCTAGAAGGATCTAGAATCCTGCATGAATTTTGGCTTCACACTTAACATTCTTCCACTTGAAGCCAAACATGAATCAAGTGACACCGAGTCCTACCATGCCTCTACATAACTCATGTTTATTTCGTGGTAGAATCTTAGTGAGCATATCAGCAGGGTTCCTATCTATATGGATCTTTTCCAAGGATAACTGTTTTTCCTCCAACACATGCTCGACCCAATGGTAGCTTAAGTCAATGTGATTGGTTTTTGAATCAAATTCTCGGTTTTTCGCCAAGTGAATGGCACTCTGACTATCACAATATAACACATACTTATCTTGTTTTATTCCTATCTCTCTTAGGAATCGCTGCATCCACAACATCTCTTTACAAGCTTCTGTTGCAGCTATGTACTGTGCTTTTGTTGTAGAGAGGGCTACTATTCTTCGTAGTCTTGACACCCAAGATACTGTTGCACCTGCAAATGTATACAAATAAGTTGTAGTGGACTTTCTGGTATCCATATCTCCAGCCATATCTGCATCTGTAAATCCTTCAAGCACAGTCTCATCATGACCAAAACATAAATAATAATGACTAATACCCTTGAGATACCTCAAAATTGATTTTACTACTTGCCAATGTTGTTTGACTGGATTGGCAAGGAACCTACTCATTACTCCCACTGAATATGCAATGTCTGGTCATGTGCATACCATGGCATACATCAAACTGCCAGATGCTGAAGCATAAGGAATCTTTCTCATCTCTTGTTTCTCCTTCTCATCGCTAGGACATAATTCAATACTCAGCTTGAAGTGGGATGCAAGGGGTGTACCAACTAGCTTGGCATCCTTCATATTAAACTTGTCAAGCACCTTCTTGATATATTTTTCTTATGACAGCCACAATCTTTTTTTTTTCCGATCTCACATAATTGGCATGCCCAATATTTGTTGCGTTGATCCCAAATCCTTCATTTCAAATTTTCTACCCAAATATTTCTCCAATCTATTGATCTTATTCTTATCATGCCCAACAATCAACATGTCATCCACATATAACAATAATATGATATACTTTCCTTTATCATACCTCTTGATATAGATAGAATGGTCAGCTTCCAACCTCTCAAAACCATGTTCCAACATGAACGAATCAAATTTCTTGTACCATTGTCAAGGTGCCTATTTCAACCCATCGAGACTCTTCTTCAACCTACAAACAAGGCTTTCTTTGCCTTTTTCTGTGAAGCCTTTTGGCTACTCCATATAAATTTCTTCCTCCAATTCACCATGAAGGAATGCAATTTTTACATCTAACTGTTCACATTCTAGGTCTAAAGCAGCAAGTAGATCAAGAATTACTCTAATGGATGACATTTTAACAACATGTGAGAAAATTTTAGTGAAGTCAATACCTTCTTTTTGGAAAAAAACTTTCACCACCAGCCTTTCTTTATACCTCTCCTTTTTTTTGTCACCTTCATGCTTAATCCTGTATACCCATTTGTTTTGTAGAGCCCTTCTACCTTTTGGGAGGTTTACCAACTCCCAAGTTTTATTTTCCTATAGAGAGTTCATTTCTCCTTCCATTAATTTCTTCCATTCTTTACTGTGCTCAACTTTACAAGCTTCTTGAAATTTATATGTTCCCTTTATTAAAAATTTAGTACTTCTTTCTATTAAATCGAGCTTTGATATTATCAATTAGGTATATATATATATATATATATATATATATATATATATATATATATATATATGTATATAATGTATATGTATACATATATATATATATATATATATATATATATATATATTATATATTATAAATAATATTAATATATAATATAATCTTCACAATTGTTTTGTTTCTCCTTGTGCATTATCATGTGTCTCATGCCTTATATATAAATCTATTCCATTTTATAATGTTTCACAATGATCTCATCTCATTCAAACATCTGTGTTTATTTCCCAATGATGCTTATTATATAACCTTTAGTTTTGATGGTTAGTTTCCATGTGGTATCAAGTAGTCTTATGTTCTAGATTTTTTGAAGTATGTGGCACACAATATTAATCCACGACCCCCTTCACAACTACAACACAATAATTGAATCAACCCTAACATTAACGATTTTGATCTTCTTTGCAGATCAATGGTGTACATTGAATATGTTTTTTCATTGATTATAATGACCACATTGTCCACTAGCTTCTTCATTCATTCACTCATTTTTATTTGTCAAATAAATCTCCACTGCAGGGATCCAATGCACTCTAAAACAAGCCCTTCTCTTTTTCTCCACTATACTAGCTAGGTGTTAATAAAGCTTATTTTGTCTTTGCAAGTCTTACTTTGTTATTTTTCTCAAGGTGAAATGTGATACTACGTATTTTTCATAGGTATTAGATTTTATTTTCATTCAAAATTCGCAACCCTATTTGGTTTTTCTTTGTAACTACATTCTCACTATTAACTTCTTTTATTTTACACTTTTTGTCTTTCAAGAGTAGTCGAGTCACTCACAACCTAGATTTGGTTCATTCTCTTGTTACGGCCACCAACAATTTTTAATATATGAGGGTTTTGGAACTTTCCTTGTCATTTAATGAAGATTTTATAGTTCAACACTACAACTCCCTACAGGTAAATACAATTCTCACTATTTGAAATCCCTTATTCCATTTTCTTTGTAGAATGGATTTTATTATTAATTTAATGTTTCTCTGGTTATCAATTAGGAAAATTAAGTGACTCCTATTTTCCACGTTCGTAGTTGATCATTGATTAAATTTATATGGAGATATTCCTCCTTTGACTTTGTAGAAAAACGACTTATTTTGTTTCACAAGTAAGAAATTATACTAAATGTTATAATACCCATTACTAGTTCCACAACTTATTTCCTCTTCTTGGCATAGATTTGGTTGGGGTTTTTAAAACATATGTAACCTTATTATTCGAAAGATTACTTACAATTTCTAATTCTTTCAAACTCGATAGGGAGTCACATATACGATTTTGACCATATATTTATTCTACTTTACAATAGTTATCTGGGATTATGTTGTTTCTCATTTTAGAATTGGCGCTTTCTTAGGTTTACACCCTTAAACAATCCTTCGTTCTTTTTTAATTTGTTGACAAATTTTATATAGGGTTTTTATTTATAACTACGGTTCTATATAAATTTATGTATACTTTTATTCTAGTAGAATAGTCATTCTTTCTCATTTAACCCCACTTATATAAGTTTAGTTGTAATGTATGGTCAAGGTTAAGCATTATAAAAAATAGCTCTTTCCCACATTAAAAAAATAGCTCTTTCAATGTTTTTATAACGCTTTACTTAGTTTCATTTCTCTTTCTTGTGTGTGTTTCTTTATTGTCTTTCACACACATGTACATGTTATTTCTTGATTTTTTTTGAAACTTTTTCCTTAAAAGAAAATATTTAAATCTCTAACATCACTCGTGAGGATTTGATTTTCATATTTTGGGTCAGATGATCTCAAACCTTGATTCTTTTACGTGTTTGAGCATGACTACTATATGAAAGGGCAAGAATATGGGGTCTTTAGTTGTTAATGTTCGCTTGTTTAGTTAGTTAGAGTTACACTTGTTGTTTTGGATGTCTATATTTAAAAGGCTTTAAGCCCTTAATGTATTAAAAGGTTGGGAATGTTTTATCCCACACTTGAGATATGGTTAAATCCTAGTTGATTATCTTTATGGTTATTCTTGACCAAAACTGTAATATTTATCATAACATCTCATATGTGTAATGTTTTTTATATTATTAAATTTTCTAGGTTATTTTTCCCTCTTGGAAGATTTCTTAGGCTACATGCTTGCATGGCTATTATTGTACTTATTTATGGGTTCTTCCAACCCAAACCTCTTGTCAAATATAACTTGTTAAATTAAAATTGACCTGCAACGCTACTAAAGGAGTGCTTTTTTTTATCCTTAATGATATACAAAGGATATCTATGAAACTCAACTTTGTGGCTATTTCAATGTATTTCATATAATTATATTCTCATGTTCTTTATACACTAGTTGTAATCTCTCTTATTTCTGTCTGTAAGTTATTTTTTGGTCAATGATTTTTACCTTTATATAATATTAATCATTCATTATTACCATGTCTAATTTATAGCTATACAACTCACATATCCAATATTTTTCTCAATGACCTAAGGTCACTCTTCTAGGAATATTATTACCTTGCTTATTTCTTTAGATTACTATGAATGATTATACTATTATTACCAATAATTTGGTAGTTAGTAATGTATAAATTAATAGAAATTTTGATACTATTGATGAAATTGAACTAAAATCAAGAGATTATAAATTTCCTCTACTATTCTATAGAAATCACAATTTAGAAACACATACAATGACATGCAACCATCAAAACCAAAAGAACACAACGATTTACATGGAACCCAACCGCGAAAAACCCCTCTACTTCTTTGCAATGCCACTCTTCAACTCTGAAGCATACCATATACTGTAATCTTGTTCCCCTACTTCCTAACTTGCTCTCACCAACACTTATCCAATTCAAGCCTCAAGAAATCCCCTATTTCCTTGCACAATCGTGGAGGAATTAAGATTCTGAAAGATAGGTAAATTTCCTATTTCCTCCCACAAATCCTAAAGCAATTGATGAATTGTTCAGTGAAAAAGAACTGTACACTCAAGAATATACAAATATAAATAAAAACATGCTTTTTCCTCCACCTCAACTAGGAAATTCAGATTCCATGCGTGACTGTGTCTATTTTTAGTTGATTCACTAGTTAACTCAGAGATCATGGACTTAACAACAATTCTACTACTCAAATGATCTTCAACTAACTCAACTAAATACTTGAGCTTAGTTAACTCAGTTCAACTAACAATATCTCAACTAGATTGCTAAATATTAGCAACTAATACATGCACAACTCTAACTCTAGTGTGCAAACTCAAATTTACTGAGTAAACTAGTAGACAAGGAGATGTCACACAAGTTAATTGCAATCCAAGTAACCCTACTAATGTGGAAAATCAAATTACTCAATTTGACTAAGGCGCCACTCATAATTGAGCTTTTTTATTATTCCAATTCCAACACTCCCTCTTAGACAGAAAAGGGTTCTACTCAACTCCAATCCACCTCCTTCATGGTGTATTGTACCACTACCTCTCACTGTCGTTGGTTCTACTACAACAACTACAATTGAGGAGCATTCAAAATAATGAATCACTTCTATCTCTGCAACTATCTATTAATAACAATACACCATTGTTGATTCTGCATTGTGCCTCGTGTACTACTGCAAACATTGCTCTATGCTCCTCAACATTTGACTGAACATACTGAAACTGATCCTTCTGCTACTAAATATTGTGGGCCCTTATAGCAAGGGTAATTATCCATGAGAAGAGTATATTGGCATTGTTGTTTCTCTCCGATGGAACCTTCCCAAATATTTTCTACTCTCAAACTAATGCTCTACATCGCCCCTCCTCACTCCTAGAAGTATAACTACATGCAAGGTGAAATCTGATCTACTCATACTACTAGTGCTACTGCTCTGCTCCTACTTCCACACTCCTTCTATGACTAATACAATAATGAACTTCATATCCCCAGATCATGAAGTTTTAGCTTCCATACAGTTTCTCCCTTTGAAACTAGACTGCCTATAAGTCTCAATATCCATGTGGGAAATATCTCTGCTCTTGAATCTCACAATATTGGTGTGGACCCAATTTTGAAGCCTCCCTTGAGAGTTTCACTTGATGGCCATGCACACTCGGGTTCACTCCATGAGCTCATGTGAGTCTTTGCACCCACCTTGCTTCATCATTTAACCCAAGTTTTGCATGTTGATGTCAATGTCATGCTTGTGACCATGTTCTGGTTATACTCAGGGTCTTTGCTCCGTGTGTACTTGTTGTGTTTGCTATGTAAACATCTATTGCACTCAAACACGGAGTCACATACACTGTCACGCAAGAATTGTCACAGTCAACCAACGATCTATCACAACTATCGCGGTTGTCACTTACAATATCGGTTAGTCATGTTGAGCATGTGTTTCTGGATGGGTTGAGTCGTCTCATTGTCAAGTAATGTAAGTGTGTGTTTTCAAGATTACGTATGCATCTTTTGCTCGATCACACACTTAGCCACTTCACTGAAGTTTTGACAACATAATTCCTTCGTGACAGCCAGACCATCACCCCACCATCGACTTGATCATCTGTCACCTAAAACAACGTAGAAGCCCCAAGCATGCTATTTCAAGTGGCATTATTTGCAATGAAATCAATCAAGCTTCATGCTCGCCAACTAGAGAGTTTGACCTGATAGCCACTACGGGACTAACTCCCCTAAAAAATTGCATAGAGGCTATAGACCTTGCTTGCTCTGCTAAGTGAGAAAGTTTCATAGACACGTTGGACAAAAACCAAGTGCCTATCCGTGTCTCCCTGAAAAAATTGTTTAGCTTTTCTAGTGAGCCCTCCCAATAATCGTTCCACTACTCACGAAGAAAATTGCGTAGTTTTCATGAGAAATTCCTCTAATTCCCTGTTGTCCATTAAAATAAGAAACTATACAAAGGTGAACAACCTCCCAACATCAGTGTAGTTTTTCCCACCAGTATCTCCCGACAGCTGATTGAAAATTCCCCTCAACAATTGCACAATTTTTGTTGCCAAGCTCCAGAAGATGACTCCCAGTTCCATGTATGAATTGCACAGTTTTTGTTGCCAAGCTCCTCGCAACAAACTGGCAACTCCCCTCAGGAATTGCACATTTTTTACTTCCAGTGACTGAGTAGTTGACTGTTAATTACCCTCGAGAATTACATAGTTTTGATCCCAAGCTCCCGCTTCCCACTCATTCCAGAAATTGTGCACATCTTTGCTACCCAACCTTTCCATAGCCGACACTATTCCTCTCAAAAAATACTCAGTTTTTTCCTCCAGTTGATCCAGACCCCACACAGAGTCACTGTCAATATGGATTTCCCATCTTCATCATCGAGTGACTCCTGCACAGTTTTCATCAGTAGTGCCCAAAGCCTCCTTCTGAGCTCACAACCTTGTCTCCTATCCAAATCACCTGCATCTGAAATGATCATGTATCATGGTATGCTAGGAGGTTTTGGGATTTGATGTCATCTCATCATGAGTGATTGCAGATACAGGTACACAAACAAACATGGCACGATGACGAATGGGATGAACAAAGGGAGCACATGTAGAAGGATAGGTTCACCAATGGGCGAATAAATAATGCATGCAAAGGGATGTGCTCACAAATGGATGATCATGCAAAGATGTGTTCATAGACAGATGGACGAGCAAACAATGTAGGCAAAGAGATGTGCTCATGAATGGATAATAATGAAAAGATATGTTTGAGGACGGATAGATGAGCAAACATGAAAAATGTGTTCGCGGATGGACGAACGAATGAACATGCACTTGTCACAAATGGATGAGCCTGCCATTCCTTCCAACATACAATCAAGGAGCAACATGCGAATGCAACGTCAAGCAAACCAAACGACCATCAAATACCCCGCGCATGTGGTCATGCGGGGGTGAAGTTGTGGCACACCATGAGGACATCCATCACCATCAACAATGCAGCTCAACATGCACACAAACAACAACATGAATGTACCATCATTTCCATGTCAAGTCATGTCATAATTCATATTGTCCACATCTCTACTGTGGGCCATACTGGCAATCAATGTATTGTAACGTTAAAGTCCAAGAGACTCATTTGTTGTATGAAGAGTCATGTAAAGTCGAAAAGTCATGGAAGACAAATAATCATGAGGGTAGTCAAACAACCACAAGGGTAAATTTCACCCTTGGCTATAAATACCCCCTCATTTGTACATGGAAAGGACTTTTTCACCTCAAGTCCTCCCGCATAGCCTTGAGAGTATGTAATATTTTCTTTGAGAAGTAAGTAGTGGCTCCAACGCCATGCACGTGGGGTTAGTGATGTATGGTGTAACAATGTGTCTTGGAACTTTCGCTTAATTGACATGCATGCTCACATGCTAGCACATTTTTAGACATTTATTGTAACTATTGTAAGACTAATCTTTAAGACATGTAATGCATGTTTCTTTAACCTATGTTTAAATCTTGAACTAATTCACTTGTTTTAATACATATATGTTAATGAAAATATGTTGTATATGTTGTTAATGTTGTCTCGCCTATGCAGACTACTCTCCTAGACATCAAAAAAACCTTTCACATAAAACTTTATTTAAAAATGGTTGCACTCGTGCAAACTAATCCACTCTATATTATACGTGTTATGTTCCCTTGTGTGTTGTTACTCCCGCATCCATGTGTAATATTCCACTGGAAACTATGCACTTCTTGTTGTGCTGTGTGTTCCTAGCAGAGTTGGAACTTCTCCCAACCGACTTGCGACTCACTCCCACCCTCTCCCTCTACGGTGAAAGGACCATTGACACAAGAGACACTTACAATCACCAAGCATGCAAACCTCACTTTTGGTAAGAAAAATCACACCACTCTCATGGGATGACAAGAAAGAATTGAGCAAAATATTTAAGATAATGGCAGCTAGGCCATCATACCGGATGGGACTCCCACACCAAACGGTGTGAAGTCTATTTGGGACTTCATACCAGGGTGATCCCTTAATTTTGGTGGGTCCAACAGTATCAACAGATCACTATTCATTTTTTTGCCACCAAACATTGGTTCATTGATCTACCTACTAGCAGGACTCTAGCTTTATTAATAAGTCTACTCATTGGGTCTTCTAGATTTGACCTCTTATCAATGGTTTTTCCATCTGCAACCCACTCAATTAGAACTCCACATATATGCTTTGTAACAACTCATTAGTTCTTCAATGATCACTATACATGAGGAATTCAATGACTACTCACTTGTCAATATTATGGTTGCTCCAGAATGATTCTCTTAGGGATCTTATGATGATCCTAAATCTCTTCCAAGCTCAAAAATTTGAACTTGCCTCTAATGCATATTCAAGCCTCGATCCATTGAAATACATTGTTCCTACATTAGAGAAAGCTACTTCACTGAATATGCAAATCAAAATCTTTGAAGGATAAGATCTATTGACTAGTTTCCAGTGTGATAAGCTCACTTTGAAACTATGTATAAATTAATAGAAATTTGCTACTATCGATGAAATCGAACTAAAATCAAGAGATTACAATTTTCATCTACTATTATGTGGAATGTAAATCACAATTTAGAAACAAATGCAATACCATGCAACCATCAAAACCATAAGTAAACGCTGATTAACAGGGGATCCCAACTAGGAAAAACCCTGTGAAGCCCCTATACTACTAGTGTAACCCCTTATTGTTATCAGTACAACCCCCTTACTATATTGTTGTGCCCATGTAGTCCCCATAGAAGCCCCCTATTGTTATTAGTGTGCGTCATAGAAGCCCACTATTTTTATTATTGTGCCCTTAGATTATTATTGTTATGTCGGCTCTAATTATATTATGACCCCTTAGATTCCTATATATAGAAAGGATGTCTTGTGATTGGAATCATCCAAGAATTTTTCATTTATTTAATGTAAAGGAGGTTTCCCCCTCGAAGAGGCTTAATTCTAGGGTGTTGATCTATCTTTTCTATCTTTTTGTGAGCTGGTTTCATAACATTTGGCATGAGATCTTTAGATTCTAGGGTTTCGATACTCCAAATAGGTCATCGTGGCATTTTCACTATAAATTTTTTCTTACGACGTTTCAGAAGCTAAAAAAATCCTCGTTTAAGAAGAAATCGTACTAAACTTCAAGTGTGAATTTTAGAGCTTTTCGCACTATATTTGTGGAGATATGATCTAAGGAAGTTGGTCTTTTTGCAAGCTCCTTAATTAAATTCCAAATAGGTGACCTTGGGAAAATTGTCATAACTTTCTCTCTGAGCATCGAATTGAAATTTGATAAGAAGGTACAGAAAGAGGATGGACTATACTTTCTTGTATATATTTTTCAGAATGAAAGGTCGAAACAGTGACTCGTGACAGGTCGTACAAGTTTTCTCTACTGAACTAGTATATAATCAGGTCATCGTGTGTTATAGACATATTTGGGCACTGCAAACCCAATCTTATATGTCCATAAACTGAGGGATTCTAAGTTCGTAAAGGTGTTGTTTCATACCCTAAAGGAACAAGGTCAGTTGATTACATCATCTCCTAGAAGTTCTCCATGAAAAATTGCTCAGAACTGGTAAAAACTGGACCATCTCACCTGCTCCATGCTCAAAGTGCCTTGCAACCCACCTAATGCACATGGGGGGTGCGATGCATACTGAAAATCCCTCCTATGGGGTGCGATGGGTTAGAGTAGACAAATGGCAAAGACATTTTGCAAGGTGGATGATCATGGAATCTTCCAGAAACTTCTCCTATGACACTTGCCTCTCTGACTTCGCCCAGGGATGAGTAAGAGATCTTGAAATCTCCAAGTGGAATTGAGAACTATCAAAGAAATGACACTAATAAAAAACCCAGAAGCTAACTCACCCACCTACAAACATCTATATATGGATCCCTCATCCTAGAGATCCAGAGGCTGGAATTTTGCATCTTGTAAGGAAGTGCTATTGGTTTCTTTGTGGAACATCATAGTGTTGGGTGATCTAGCTTTCCATGAGGTGAAGAAGGGCTTTCATGCTGGGAGGATGGCATTGGGTTAGATCAATGGGTTGTAATCCTGTCTTCTACTACTTCTACCAATAAATCTATCTGCGTTTTCCTCCATATTCTTGTATGTCTGAGTTGATATATGCATTTGTATGGTAAATATATATGTGATACTATATTGTTTATGATTGTAGACATCTATGCTTTGACGGTATTATGTTGCTTTGAGTATACAAGTGTTCTTTGAAGCGAGACAAGCAGGTAAGGAGCAGCAAAGATCTGTCAAAAGGGAGAGGAAACAAGAAAGGATCTAAGAGGAAGGCTGAGGTAGGTACTCTCTACTTCTCTCTCATCTAATTCTCATAAACGAGAATGCAAGTAACTTTAGTTTGTTTGTTTCTAAGATAGCTACCCGTCTTAGTGGGACTAGCAGCTCTTAATGGACACTAGTTTTCCCAATAACACCGTGGGAGATTTGGCATAACTCTTCCTTAGAGAATCCAATTTGGAGCAGACTGGTGGAATTGGAAAGAGGATGCAGAGGGCTACTGCAGGTTGCGATTTCAGAACTAGAAGATCCGAAATTACAAAGTTACAGTTGTTTCAAGATCGAGCTCCTAAAATCAAGAAAATACGAGATGAGGAAGTTTGATGGCAAGGATATGGTAAATTGGATACTATATATGGAGAAATATTTTGATCTACATGGTGTACCATTGTTACAAAAGGTATGTATTGCATCTGATTATTTAGAACCGAGCCATTTTTTATGGTATAAAGGGCTTTCTTCTCACAAGCCACTTGTCACGTGGTAAATTTTCATGGAGGAGATGATACCACATTATGAGGATACAAAGAGAAACTCCTTCTTTAGCCAATTGATAAATCTTAAACAAAAAGGTTTAATGGAAGAGCACATTGAGGACTTTCAAAAATTGAATAGAAGGGTAAATTATATTACAGAGAAGCAATGGATTGATGTCTTTGTAGGGACTTTAAAGGATAACGTTCAACATGAGGTTTGTTTTTGGGAACCTGTTGTGCCATACAACAACCCCCCATTTCATATCATTAAAATTTCAAAACTATAATGTGAAATGGGTCCCTTTTTTTTAATTTTTGTTTCAAATTGGTATCAATTTAAAGTTCTATTTCACAAAAGGTTCGAATAAAAGAAAACATCATTAAAAGGCCTTTTTAATAAAACCAATCAAAAAACCCCAATATAAAACGATTTATCTTTATCATTGCGATAAAGCGATCGCGAGATCACATATCGCAATGACAAAGAAAACACAATGTAAGGGACATGTTGGTTTTCGCCGATGCGAAATCACTATCGGATATCGGAAAAGCATAAAGTAACATGAGTAATGATCCTTGCTGCGATGTGATGCGAAATCGACAATCGGCGATAACATTTAAAGCACAATTAAGCTCCCCCTCGTCCGATGCGATGCGATATCGCTATCGGCGATCAGCGACTTACCATGCCCTCATCCTAAGCGGCCCTACCAGCTATGCCCGACGCGATGCGATATCGCTATCAGCAATCGGGGATTCCAAACAAAACCAATGCAATAACTTAGCATTTCCCCGATGCCCGATTGCGTAAAGGGTAAATGGCACAGTTTTCAAAGTAACAGTCATAAAGGCGGTTTAATATGATTTATTCGTAATTAAGGCCATATCCCTTGGAAAAGCCACTCATCCGCGTTCAAAACACCAAATCACCCTAAGCATGCTTCGAATAAATCATTCAACCATTAATCAAAGCAACTGCAATTAATGAGACTGACAGGCCATAACGACCATTTAATAAGAATAGCAGGCTTGAAGCCTATCCAAGTATTTGATCCTAAGGCCACCTTAAGTCGATTAATTACTATGAATGCGCCAAGATATATATA
>APFE031185893.1:47624-92109 GCA_000404065.3 Pinus taeda
TCCCAACCCAGGTGAACAAAAAGTGTCATGTTCAAGAGTGGTTAACTGCTTTTCTAAACACAAAGTATAACAAACAAGCTCATTTTTCTCTCTTTTCCCCCACCATTTCTGGCAAGTACCTCTTTATTTTTGACAAGCTTGAGGAGGATAACATTTGCATGATTATAAGCTCATCCTTCGGATGAGTCCAACTTAGTTTAAAATTCGAACCCTAAGAAGGAGTGGTCCGTTCCTATTTGAAATTGAACAGGTCCTTTACTGTTAAATTTTAACAAGTTCAGTATAGGAAAAACTCGGTGTTTCTCAATTTTAGGGAGTCAGAAGAAAAACTTAAGAAAACTCCATGGTTGTCCTTTTTCATAAATTTGTGTCTCCCAAGCCTGAAAAAGTATAAAATAATACTCGAGGGAACCGCTTGATCGTTACGATCAAGGAGTAATTTTCATAATTAGTGTCTTTAATCTGAAAAAGTAAAAAAGCGAACAAAAACATGTCATTTTATTACCAGTATCGAACTTGAAACGACAAAAGTCCAGCAATATTTTCATGTTTATACGGTCAGAAAAGAGCTGTAAGTGGATCATCCTTTTAATTCCATTTTAACGTGTAAAAAGAAAAACTCGCCAATCTTTTCATATTTTACGAGTCATAAAAGAGCTTAAAGAGGACTCCTATGTTTCGCTTTTTCGTAAATTTTGAAAGAGTCCGAAAAAGTGAAAAAGTATGCTCTTCATTGAAAATGATCAATTCTCCCTGAAAATCCAATATTCTGCACAAAAACTCAAAACATTACTCATACCTGTTTAAAATTAATAAAAATGCATCAAAAGTGACATTTTTAAAGTGAAAAATAAACAAATTATAAATTCATTTATTCAAAAAAGCTTATAAAAGGGCTTTTGTAAATTCATTTTTACTGTTTGACTTCAGAGTGAAAAGTAAGAGCTTTTGGTAAGAAACTTCCTGTGAAGATTACGGAAAATCCGACCGTTGGAATCAAGAACCGTCCTCTCCAGGCAATCCACATCATCCCTATCTTGCATTTCAACAGTTTATTTCTCATTTTAAGGCTTTAAAATTGATTTTTTTAAGGAAAATTTTGGTTAAAAAATCGCTTGCGGGGGGGGTCCGCAGGCGCAGCATGTGGCCCCTACGAACCCCGACTTTTTCGTATACAGGAAAAAGTCGGGGTCCCGCACCCGCTCTTAAGGAATAGTGCGAACCTATGCACTGTCCCTAACTAGCGGGTGCGGACCCCGCGAAATACATTTTTAAAAACCTAATTTTTTCATTTCCACCCAAAAAAATTGAAATTACAATGTTCTAATCTGCCTTTTTTGCAATGTAGATATACAAGATGCTCGTTTGGCGGTAACGGGAACACGAAGATGTAGATCAAGCCACATTAATTCATCCACCTTCAATACAGGCACTAAGAGCATGCAAACTATTGAAATTCTGGGCCATACCCAGCATGAGGGCTCAGGTATACTTTCTGCAATGGCTGGTAGACAAGTGGAGCACATAGGACCAATGTTTCATAATTGGTGGCCACCAGCTCGAAATCGAGCCAAAGGAAATTTATTTCCTGACTGGTTTTCCCAAGAGAGGCGAAGGATTATCTCTATTTGGGACTAGGCCAGGTGGCCAGTCTGTCGCTAGTCTCTGACTAGAGTGTTGTAATATCCAAACTGCGGACAAGCAAATAGATATTAAGAATATCTCTCGTCCTGAACTTAAAGTGATCGCATTACTGTCACCAGACTATGCGGGAGCGCAGCATTGCATCTAGCTACCGGATCCCAAATGCGAATGGCAGTAGACTGCTTCCGAGGCACCATCTTCAACTGGTGCGATGTTGTGTTGGCGAATGTGAAAGGCCAACTGACTAGAGCAAAGAACGGGCAACTAAAAAACTTTGGATATGGTTTATTGGTTGTGAGATTTGGCCTAGAGAGGGTCCCTATGTTGGTTCCACAGCATCTTTCCGTTGAGGTTGGATTTCCCCGAGATCCCAAGCTTATGCGCTGGGTTGCAATGATGGCCCGTCATCTTGAGGAGGGTACAGAGGTTGTCCGATTTCCACCAGAGTATTTTCGTTGGTTGGAGAACCAACTTTTCGTGATTCAGGACTTTCCATATGCTAGGATGGATTATCGTGGTGATCCCAGACATGGCTCTTCCACTAGGAGAGCAATGGGATGATTCAGGTAAAATCACTTTCAACATTTTCTAAATTTTTAAACTAATTATTTTTTGTTTTTAAATCGTTCAAAATTGATAGTAAAAAGTTTTAAATGCAGATGTGTGTCCACGGTGACCAGCCGCTCTCCCGCCCTATGAGAGAAGACACCCTGCTGCTGCAGCACCGACCCCACAGGACCAATCAGCAGAGACCCTAACCGAATTGGAGCATCATCTAGAGCGTTTGACAATAGATATCCCATAGACTAGTATAGATGATATTCCTCTTAGGTTACAACGCTATGTGATTGGGGTCCCAGGACCTTTTAGGAGGTTCCTTTGTAGGGTGGCCCGAGCAGTGGTTTCTTATCGTGATCATCATCAAGGATAGGATGATCGCTTTGTAGACTCATATGACATTTTCTATCTTTTTGTGCTATCATTTTTGCCGATCATAAGGTGTTTTTCAACCTATGATCGAAGACAATGTATATTTGACACACTTCTATGCTATGATATATCACTATTACTAACTATCTTGTATAACATGTTTATGGAATGTTTTTAAATTTACTATCTTGATTATTGCAAATGTCTACTTAACATTCGAGAAGCAACTGCATCTGCTAATGTATTTAAATATCTTGGAATATGCTGATATTCAATGTAGCCAAATTCACGTTCCAAGAGACGAACTCTCAAAAATAATCTTAATAATACTAGATTTCTAATGGCATAAACCCTGTTGAGCTGTAATACAACGAGTTCAGAATCTAACCTAACAATCAAACTCCGAATCCCAAATGAGATGGATTCAGATAATAACTCAATCACTGTTCTATGCTCTACAATGTTGTTTATTGTTTGACCGAGGCTTACCCCATGCATAGATACTAACTCGTCAGAGGGTGAATAGATAACCCAAGCTGCGGAAGAAATGTTACGTGTACTACGACAAGCACCATCAATGAAACCAATGAATGTTTGAGAAGACGTCGACATCTGCAATATCAAGAGTAAAATCAAGATAAGCAGGAATAATGATAAAACACTCTCTAAACTAGGCACACTTTCTAATCTAAAACACACCAACTAGAAAGAAACTATTCTAACAAAAATCTCCATACCAAACTCTAAGCATAATATCTTTTCAGATAAAG
Source organism: Pinus taeda (assembly GCA_000404065.3). Taxonomy (NCBI): domain Eukaryota; kingdom Viridiplantae; phylum Streptophyta; class Pinopsida; order Pinales; family Pinaceae; genus Pinus; species Pinus taeda. Next base: position 50,969 of record APFE031185893.1, read on the forward strand.
CCCATTTCTGGGTCTACCTAAAGAGACATCGTCAAAATCTACTAATTCATAGATCCCTTTGGCTAGCTTACGCTTAACAACAAAAGGACCATGCCACATGGGTACAAATTTTCTGGCCCCTAGCCTATCGTTTGCTTAATCGTATAATAAAACTAGGTCCCCTTCCGAAAAATTACGAGGTGTAACATTTTGATCGTACTGAGCTTTTACCCGTTTTGCATGAGTCTCGATTGCTAATGCAGCATCACGTTGATTCTCATCTAGCTTAGCTAAGTACAACAAATGTTTTTCCTCTTCGAAAGTGGTTGGAAGTAATTCTATGGCTATTTGCAATGACGAAATTTCGCATTCAATGGGTAACACTGCTTCCAACCCGTAAACTATTTGAAAAGGAGTGAAACCAGTTGATGTTTTGACTAAGGTTCGGTACGCCCAAAGCACTGAAAATAACATGTTATGCCAATTCGACCGATGAATACCATGATTCATTGGATCATAGTGACTAGAACTTTATTGATTTCTTCAACCAGACCATTAGTGTGTGGGTAATATGGAGTAGAGCTATCGTGACGCAAGCCAAGTTGATCTATTAGTTTAGTCATCATGATGTTTTGAAAATGACTTCCATGATCTGTAATAATCGCTTGAGGAACACCGAATCTAGCAATTATATGATTGAAAACGCAAATTGTAGCAGTTTTGCCGTCTGCCGAAAATGTAGGCATCACCTCGGCCCACTTGGTAAAATAATCTACCGCAAGGATGATATACGCATGCCCCCCGGCCGAGTGAGGGTTACATGTAACAAAATCGATACCCCACTTTGCGAAAGGACCAACGGTAATTATAGGGTGGAGAGGAGCAGGTGGAGCACTCATCTTTCGATCAAAAATTTGGGAATTGTGGCATTTCCGGACTGCATTGATACAATCTTTAAATAAGGATGGCCAGAAATAACCAGTGCGCAATATCTTTTGGGCTGTGGGATACCCAGACATATGACCGCCACATGCTCTAGAGTGACAGTCATTTAGAACCTTTTCAGCTTCTTCATGAGTTAGACAACAGCAGAAAACAGAATCCACTCCATGACGATAGAGTGTATCTCCAATAATATTGTATTGTTGGGATTGGAAATGTATTTTCCTTCACTGAGATCATGAGATTTAAGGCCGAAAAGATTGGGTTTGGAGATAGACAATTATATCTCCATACCATGGATCAAGAGTACTGATAAGAAACAAGGATTCATCCGCAATAGGTTCTTCCACCATAGTTTCGGTATCAGTACGCAGGAAATCACACATCAGTTCCGTGAAAACCAAAGATTTCTTTGCCTTGGATTTTTCAAATTCCAAGTCAAATTCCTGCAGGATAACTATCTATTTGGAATACTTGCCCCTAGCAATTGTTTAGTCAAAATATACGTCATAGGGTTACAGTCAGAAATTACTGTGGTTTTGCGTAATAAGATGTAGCGACGAAATCTTTGGACAGCTTGAACAGCTGCCAAGGCCAATTTCTCCACATGCGAATATTTAAGCTCAGTCGGATTCAAAGTTCGATTAAGATAATAAATCACATGTTCATTGTTGAATTCATCTTCCTGAACTAAAACCATCCCAATGGTGGAATGAGAAGCGGCGAGGTACAAAAAGTAGTCCTGGTTGTAGTTGGGAGGATGTAATAATGGTGCATGGGTCAACGCGTGTTTAAGTGCATCAAAAGATTTGTTAGCTATCTCATCCCAAAAGAACGGAGTATTCTGTTTCAACAACCTGGTAAAACCTTTCGTTATCTCAGTGTAGTTAGGAATGAATCGACGTAAAAAGTTTGTTTTCCCTTGCAAACTTTGGAGTTGGCGAAGAGTCGAAGGCGGAGGTAATTTGACAATAGCTTCAACCTTCAAGGGATCGACACGAATGCCGGATTTTGAGACAAAAAATCCCAGTAAACGACTCGTTTCTATACAGAAAACACATTTGTGTGGATTCAGCCTAATTCAATAATGCCTACATCTCATAAAGATGGCTCGTAAATGAGTGGGATGATCAGCTCTACGTAATGAATGAGCAGGTAAATCATCGAGATAAGGCCGCACAATGTGCTTGATGTCATGAAATGCGTAAGACATATCCCTTTGAAAAGTTGCTCCAACGTTCTTCAATCTAAAAGGTAACTTGCAATAAGCAAATGTCCCCCATGGACAAATGAAAGTCGTTTTAGGTTGATCAGCAGGGAGTATGTTAATTTGATTGTAATCGGAAAAACCATCCATAAAGGAGAACATTTCACTGCCAGCACAATCATCAATAATTTGATCGATATAAGGCATTGGATAATTGTCTTTAGGACAAGCTTGATTAATATCCCTATAATCAATACATATTCTTATCATTCCTTGCTTTTTGTTAATAGGAACAATATTCGATACCCAATCCGTTAAGGGAATTGGATAAATGAACCTGCTCGAAGTAATTTCTCAAACTTTAGCTTTAATAGCAGCAGCTTTTCTTGGATGTATCTGACGCAAACGTTGACGAACAGGTTTAGCATCTGGGTAAGTTTTAATTTCATGGACAACAATTGATGGATCGGTTCCTGGCATTTCTTCATATGACCAGGCAAACACGTCGCGAAATTCTTGAAATAGGGCTTTATAAGTTTGGATGTCCTCGTCCGTACAGGAAGCACCTATATGAATGTTTTCAATAATTCCGAGTTTCACTGAAATGTCAATAGGAATCGTTCGAGAAATATTTCCCAAATTCAACTCAGAATCAGGATGTTGTAATGGATTTTGTGGTTCTTTAACATAATCAGTGGTAAAAATAGATGAGAAACCATTTTCAAAATGATCAAGCTCAGGTAAAAACGAAGATCAATGATGAAGATCCTCCCATGGTAAATCAGCAACAGACAAAAGTTCACGAATCTGCTCATCAGTACGAGCAAGATCAGAAAAAGTTGTTGAATCTGAGGTTGAGATTGAAAGTGACTCCCCAAGGACCACATTCATTGGATCAATTTCGGTTGAACTAGAGTCGGAAAATGACTGTACGGCTTGATATGCAACTTCAAAGGGACTCAAGGGCATTGCATCACCAAATGAGTCCACCTCATTATCGGAAGGTACGATCCAAGGATCATCAAAAGCAATAGTGTTCAATGAAATCATATGAATGGTTGCAAAAGAAGGTGATACGTTAGGAGGAGGAAATGAAAAAGTTCCTAGTAAACCAGAATCTTTAATCAATCCCACTCCAACATCCTTATAAGGGATAACTATTTTACCGACATGTTGGATACTATCAGAAGAGGCTGGGTAGAATGAAAAATAATTTAACTGGTCTACTGTAACGATCTTTCCGTTATGAGGAAATTTAATAAGTTGAAAGACCGATAAAACAACAACAGTCATAGCGTAAGACCAACTGTGACCTAAAAGAAGATTGTAATCTAGAGGGGCATCAACCACTTCCACATCTAGATTTACAGTTTTGCCTTCTACCCCTATAGGTAAATCCTGCAAAATGCCAAAAGGATGAAACCCTTGACCATCGAAAGCCTTTAAAATCGTCAAGGATTGATTGAGTGTAGGAGAACCAAGCGATCTCCAGTACTGAATCGACATAATACACATAGAAGCTCCCTCATCAATCACAGTCCGAAAGCAAGGTCTTTTTTTGACTAACACTGGGATCTAGAAAGCCATTTGATGAGGTAGGCGAGGTGTACTATTTTCTAAATTGAAGATTATAAGGTTGGAATCCTGAATATCAACAGCTCCTATAGCAGACAATAGCAATATACGCTTTGTTGGACATGATTGCAGCACCTCCAAAGCTGACATTGTTGAAGGGGATATAGCTAAATCTTCAACAATGTTATAGTTCTGAGCAGCTCTGCACATGTGGATTGAAAGCTGACTTCCGAAGTATACCTTTAGCAAGCAGTTTGATTACTAAGTCTGGGTTAGGTTTCTCGATCTGTAGCGGATTAGAACCAGAAGGAGTTGAAGTTGATGGGTTTGAATTAGAAGATTCTACTTCCTTACCACCAACAAGATTTTTACTACCATAATCTTGCAATCATGTCGCAATCCTAACATGGGACATCATCATAATTGGTTATTTTGAGACATTTGAGGAAGAACCTATCATCTTACTATCTTGACTAGGAAAAGGATCCTTCAAGACAGCAGGCATTTGGGAACCTTTGATGATTTTCGAAACCTCAGCTCGATGTGGACAATCTCTTGTAAAGTGCTCCTCGTCACAAATGAGACAAGGATAACGAGGTTTACGTTTCTCATCGGTAGATTTAGTTTTATCTGGTTTCTCTTTTGTGTTTTGTTTATTTTTCTTCGTCCCTTTCTTTTTACCGCCGGATTTTGATTTGGCCGTAGATGATTCTATGACATGAATATCGGCAGGAATTTCAGCGGAAGATTTTCCTATCGGGGAATCTGGTAAAGTTATAATAGGAGAAGAATTCTTTGTAGATTTCTTCTTACTCTCGGTGCTAACTGAACCAATCATACCATTAGCGGCATGAGACCCTGAAGGAGCTGCAATTATTTGATTTTGTTTGGGAAGATCGGGGATTTTTTCGTGTAAAGTACCCAACTGCGTATAAACGAGGTCAAGGTACTGAGCCTGAGCAATTACTTACTCTTCAGTAACACTCCTGCCTTAGCTACATCCTCAGTGATTTTAGGTAATAATGATTTAACAAACCATTCTGCCAAAATTTGATCCGGGATAAAAAAAACTTTCACTAAACGTTGACGACGTTGCCATTCATGAATATGGTCTGAAATATATGTAGACATTGACTGTTTTAATGAATTTAATAATTCTGTGCCATTATCATATCTGGCAGGCAACTGAAAATGAGTTAAGAATGAAGTAGCTAACTGACTAAAATTATAAAAAGAGCTTCGTGGTAACTCAATGTACCACTTGGCCGCGAGACCAATTAGAGTGCATTGAAAAAGTCGTAAACGAATTGAATCATCTATAATGGAATTTGATGCACACCAGAGGTGAAAAGTCATCACATGATTTGACAGATATTTTCCTGGCTTACCCTCAAACTTTGGGATATCACTGGGCAACTTATTAGGCATTGGCGGCCAGTACGGAAGGTAGTAAATTGGATCGTTCGTAAGGCGTGACAAGTCAAGTAAATCCAAAGTTGCGAGAAAAGGTAACTGATGGTTAGGGTCTCGAAAACCTTAGGTCACAAGACCAGCTCTAGGAGGAGGATATCCAGGATAACCTGGAATTGGATTTGCATTAGGAATATTATATCCTCCCGGAAAACCAAGATTAACCGAACCAAACTGGGGTTATTGAGGTTGAGGTTGTTGATAAGTATACACAGGGTACGGTTGATACTGATAAACTGGTTTTTCCACAGCAGGACCGTATTGATATTGTCCCTGGTATGGTTGATAAGTGAATTGTGGTTGACTTGTGACAACCGTACTTGGACCAGGTTATCCTACAGGCATCTGAACCGAATTCTAAATTGTAGGTCCAGACTATGGTAAAGAGGTTTGAGGAGTTGATATAGGAACAGTAGAAATCGAAGCTGTCGATACTCTAGAAGTAGGTGGGGTAGATTGAACAGAAGTTGCAGTAGTTGCAGCGGTCGTTTGAGGTGGAGTTCAAGGCAAACTAGGCCCACACTGATGAACTACACCAGGTGCAAAATTTTGAATAGTAGGTTGGACAGGTTACTGGGTTGGACCAGAAACCAAAGGTTGTCCAGGTTGAGATGACAACTGCACATTGGGTTGCAAAATCTATTGAGTTTGAGATGGATCCCACACCAAATTCATTCCGGGGTAAGGACCCATAACAGGTTAAGCATATGGAGGACCATAACCAGGTTGAGTGTAGGACTGATAATTGAAAGGTACATTTCCAGCTCCTTGAACAAATGGTTGACCAGAAGGTGGTTGGAAACCTTGAGTTGGGTACTGACCTTGAGGTTGATAACCTTGAGGCACGTACTGAAATTGGGGTTGACCTTGAGGTATATATATTGATACTGGGGTTGACCTTGAGGTATATACTGAGTCTGGGGTTGACCTTGAGGTATGTACTGTCCCGAAGGTATGCACTTTCCTTGAGGTTGCCCCCCGAGCGGTATTTGACTACCTTGAGGTTGCCCCCCAGGCGGTAATTGAGCACCTTGTAGTTGCCCCCCAGGCGGTAACTGACTACCTAGAGGTTGCCCTCCAGGCAGTAACGGACTATCTTGAGGTTTCCCTCCAGGTGGTAACTGACTACCTTGAGGTTGTGGATTTGGAATAGCACCAGACATCACAAGAATTTCTTCTACGCTCAACGGTTGAGTTCCATTATTACCAATTGATGCCCCATGTTCGATGGGTTGAGGAGACGCTCTTGAAAAAGTACCAGAAAGTGACTGATACCCAGAAGGAACAGAAGGACCACCATATAAAAATGTTTCCGGAGTTTGGGAAAACATGGATGACCGCTTTGACATATTCGAAGGAGTATAATAACCTCTGGGCGTAGGATGAAAAGGAATACGAGGTGGTGAAGAAGCAAGACTCAAATTTTCTAAAAAGTTCGTCAATGATACGTACCAAGCTTCACTTCTAAAGGGATTGTAGAAGATTGATTCACGCTCCCTAAGTTCTAAAGTTGGTTGATTTTCAGGGAGATATATATCTTCGTTCGGACTAACAAGTTCTTCAATAGAAATGAGTCCAGAAGGAAGATTTTGGGTAATGACACTTCCTACCCTGTGTGAACCAGGACCACTAGAAGATGGAGAAGCAAATCCTGAGGATGGAGTAGCAGTAGCTTCAGAAATTTCAGGTTTCTCAATTAATTCACTAGTAGGTGAAATGCTACCAATAACTTCGGAAAATGAAATTGGTTCAGAAATATACTCTGTTGCTGGAACTTGATAATCAGGGTGCATAATTAAAGATGATTCTCTGGCCTCTGGTGACCCAACACTACTGCCACTAGGTGTGACAAGAGTTCTTAGCCCTTCAAGCTAACTTGGTGTATATTCGGGAGGCTACCCCCGAAGTCTATGGGATTGTCTCGGTAATTCAGCCACGATTAAATTTTTAATTACTTCACATGCAAACAAAGAAAAACTCAATAAAACCACCTAAAGTCTCTAAAGAACCAAACAATTGAATCACACGCCTAACAATCTAAGAGTTCAAATCACACACAAACAGTAACTTTTCGTACCGAAAACACTAGTTGGTGATGAAATCCAACGTCGCAGAATTCAATACAGAAATGGTGGTTGGAACAGTTACCCCGACAACCTGCTTAATGAAACAAACTGGCACAAGTTTCTTCACAAAACCGTCTGGAGTGAAGAGAACCCCCCAGAGATTCCAAGTGAGTCTAGTTGACGTCTGCTCCAGGTACAGTGAGACCTGTCCTTCACCGTCACCTTAGGAAAGAATCTTAAGATTATGGTCACTAAGGTTACCAACAATAACAAATACAACTGGGAGAACAATCTACGATCTGATCTACGCGCAAGGGCAGAGTAGCAAAGCTCAATCCCCTTGAAGGCTTCTCGACATGATTAATCTGAGATTTACCAACAAGTGACCCCAGACTCCTCGACAATGGTTAATCCGAGGTTTACCGTTTTTAATATGCGCAAATCTTCTATCTTTCCCAATGAGACAGACTTGATTGTCTCAAAGGTTCGAATATGATCTCGTGATTGACTCCTTTAAGAGGAGCTTCCCAGATTATATTAATTACAATTGGATTTATTTCCCACCGCAAGATACAGCTACTTGTTTGTTTTAACTATCTTGGAGAGTTAATTACTCCCTACTCCAAGATACTAGCGTAAGCTATGTTGGTGATAAGAGCCCTAGAAATAAAAAGATTGCTAGATGAATTTTAATTAAGCGTTATTTTTATTGGTTGTTTCTTAAGTCAATAGGTATGGAGATGAAACTTTGATGGTGTGAAGACTCGACTCCAAAAACACTAAAAAATGCACCTAAGATAATAAACAATTCGTTTTTCTTTTCAATGAATCTCTAGCTAAAGAAAGAGTTAAGAATGCAATTCTTTGAAAAACAAATCCTTCCTTCAACATATAACTGAAAAGAAAAACTTTTTTGTTTTTTTTCAATACACTCAAAACGAAGCTACTAATTTTGCTCACAAAATAAATCTCTTTTCTTTTCAACACTCAAAACTACAGAAAACAATTCTTTCAAAAGAGAATGTATAATTTCTAGAAAAAACACTCAAAACTATGAAAAAAATTAATCTTGAGATCTAAACTTCTAAAAACCTAATTGAAATAAAAGCTTCAAATGTTTTGAGGATGTTTTACTTAGTTATTCAGTAAACTAAGGATTAATTTGTTCAAAATAACAAATCAATCAAAAAACACCCAGCTATGTTTTCTTTTATAAAAATGAAATTCACAACTTATGACCAAGTTCGTTCAAATATTTACAAAGAGAAACGAAATCTATTTCTTACCAAGGGAAGATTTCACAAACCAGCCAGACTCATCAAGAAGGCAAAAGATACCAGGGTGATCTAAAGTTTCTTAGGCTTCTAATCTTTAAGTCACTACAAAGACCAAGTGAAGACCAATCCAGGCATGCAAAACTTCTAGAAATTCATCTAATACAAAACACCATTGGAACTTACTCATGAGAGACTTTTGACAGGATATATGCAGATCTGGGCAGAGACTAAAAGTAATAAAAAGAACCTAAACTTAACTGGACGAAAAGATTTTAGGTTTTTCAAAAATTTTGACAGGGTCCGCAGGCTTCCAGTATAACCAGATGTGGTACCGCTCTGTACAGTAAAGTAACAGTGCGGAGAGGTCCGCACTGTAATATAAACAGAACGTGCGGTCCTCTTAAAAATTTCTAAAAAACAAAAAACAATCCAGGACCTAAAAACTATCTAATCCTACACACATCAAGCAAAAACCAAAAACAAAAAATCAAGTTTCTCAAGTCAAAGACAAAGGAAAATTAAAAAACCAAATCCAATTCCCCAGTGGAGTCGCCAATTTGTTGGCCGGATAAATCATTCTTGCAGACAAGACCGATCTCCCTAGTATCAACAGATATCTAGCAACAAGCAGGACAAACAAATCTACCTTTCTCTAAACATATTGCGATTCATTGATAAAAACTAAAGAGGTGTTTTAGACCCTACCTTAAGTCCAACCCTAGTTTGTGGCAGCCATGCTCCAATAGCTCCAAAAGAGTTTCTTTTTAAGAACCTACAATCACAAACAAGCACACATCAAATAACACCTGCATAGCTAATATAACAAATCATGGTGATCAAGGAATCCATGAAATAAACCATAAAACACAACGTACTAAGAAAAATAAACTTGATTGTATTAACTTTGAAATAGAAGAACTTTACAACCTTTGGTGCCTTGATGCTGTACAAGCTCTTCCCAGGGTCCAAACAGGAATCTCCTCTACTTTGACAAGCCTCACTCTCTTCCAAATGAGATCAAAAGGTATGTAATCTCTCCTCTCAAAAGCTCAATTAGGAAGACTAAGTTCCAGCAGCATTTAACCTCAAAAGTATTCAGCTTTCAACCTCCCAAGTAACCAGCCCAATGCTTCATTTTATAGTGCAAAGGAAGGAGGTTACAGGAAGGGATAGAGTCCTTCTTCAAAGGGATAAGCTCCTCACATCAAGGGGTTAGCTCCTTAAGGTATGGGATGCATGAACTCTTAAGGAGCGAACTTTCCACCTCAAGATTCCCTCTAGAAGCTTCCAGAAATGACTCAAAGTGAGTTTTTAAGAATGTACTTGCGCCTTTTTAACTTTTACAGGGGTTCGCACCCATAACACAGATACAGAGCGATCAAGTGCACAGGGGACATGACCAATAGGTGCGGAACCATAGGTAATGCTAAGAGAAAGTGCGAAACCAGAGTTTTAGATATTTTTAAGGTCTTTCTCTTATTTTCAAGGCTTGATATGAAGAACTGAGGTTTAAGACTTGCAAAGGAGGAAAGTATGAGTGGTGATAGACTCATATTGATTGCAGAATGTCAAGGTGACAATTTATGTGCAACAGTCCCTGACCCTTGTCTCCTTCTTACCACTTCACATGCTCCTTCCTCTAGCGAGCAATAGCTAGATTTCGATCCTCTAGCCTTCTCCACGATTTATTGATTTTTATTAGAATTGTTGCATGTTTTCATCATTGGACTGACATCTTAGCTATAACTTAATTGAAATTTTATTATGGTATATATGTGCACTTTGATATGATGTGGTATGATTGTAGTTCCATTTCATGTGTTATAATATAAGAAATATAACAAAAATATTAAATATTGCATGAAATAAATAATAATTTTTTATTTTGAATGTTTTTTTTGTGTGCATAACATGGGTCTTCCATAAGATTCAGTTGATCCTAAGATCGATATAGATTATGTTGGGTATGGTTCATACATTCGAGATGATGATGAGGAGGTAGATGGAGAGGACATCGAGGAAGATGATGATGATGATGACATTGATGATGATCATGATAGACACGATGATGATGATGAGAAATCTGCTAGTAGTAGCCAGTGACATTAATCAGATAGAGTGCATCATGAATCATTGTTGATAAATTGTTATGATGCATCTTTTCATGTTTATTATCATATGTATCATTTTCACGTATAGTACCATATTGAGTTGTATCATTTGACTTATATCATTTGGACGTGTATTATTTGGGCCTGCATTATGTGTAATTGGTCACATACCAACAATTTTGTTTATTAATAATACAAAAATATAGGTTATAGTTTAAAAAACATTGTTATTTTATTCCAATGTTGTGGAGTGGTCAATAACTATAAGAAATCTAAATTAGCTCTACTCTAGAAATATATATGGTGTGAATCTGGGCCTGCATTATGTGTAGCTAGTCACAATCAGCAACTGTGTTTATTAATAATATAAAAACATCAGTTATAGTTTAAAAAAAATGTTGTTAATTTGTATGGATGTCCATTTCCCTAAAAATTATTTATAAATAGTATGTTATAAAATATTTCAAATGAAATATGACTTACACTATAATCATACAAGTTATTTAAGTGGCATGATATACTGAACTTATTTTATTGAAATAAAAAATATTAAATTAATAAATGGAAGCTATAAAAAAGCATCATGAGCTGTTAAAATGGAAGTAAATTTTGACATTAAATTGGAACCCATACTTGGAGCTATTAATGGCTCTAAATAGGAAGCTAAATTGGTTGTTTAACAAGAAGCAAAATTGGAGGCTAATTAAGAAGCAAATCCCAACACTAAAAGGAAGCAAACCTAGGCACTAAACATGCAACTTCCAACTAAAAGGAAGAAAACCATGAGGCTAACAAGAAAGCAACAATGGAAGCCAAACTAGAAGCACACCAAAAGAAATCTTGGAATTAAAACTTGGCGTTACCTAAGAAGCATAAAAAGACACAAATTAGGTAGCAAACAAAGAAGTAATAATGGAAGTAATACTAGCAGCCGAACTTGGCATTACCTGATAAGCAAAAACAAAAGCAATCTAGGTAGCAAATAAAGAAGTGATAATGGATGCAATATTAGAATCCAAACTTGGTGTTCCCTGTGAAGCAAACAAATAAACTAGGTAGTTGTTGATGGTGTTGGACCCGCCAACATGTCAAGGGATATCCCCGGTAAGAAGTCCCAATTAGACCTCAGACCGTTTGGTGTAGGAGTCCTAGCAGTGGGTCATATGGTAATGCCTTGACCGCGGTTTTGCACAGAGGCAAGTAAGATGTCCTTGTTGGTAGCAAGGATGTGACAGCTGCGACAATTTAAGGAAGTTGCATGAGAGGTTCTAACACATGGGGAGTGAGGTGAGTGCACCCCTTGGAAACCTGTAATAGTTCTTGGCTTGGAAGGGAACACACGAGAAAAGATGCATCGTCAGCTGGAAAGCACAATGGCGAGCAATCCAAAGTGATGTTCGAACCAACAACAGATCTGCAACAAGATTCATACAATTGCATACAAAATAGTTTATACACAAATGCGTCAGTTAAAAAACATACATTGCTACAACAACAAGAATAGTCCAACTACAATAACAACATATGCATGAAAACGTGTTAGCTTTGTTATATTAATAAGTGTAAGTTCAAGTCATACAATACATCCATGTACACCCGCTAGTTCCAATAGTGGAACGTTACAGCCACAACCGCCTACTCCTCCAAAGAGATATACTAGCTCTGTGCAGTGGAGAAGCCAAGGAGCATTACAATACTTTCCAATATTTCTCTAAGATAGTCCTATCAAAGCTTTGCTGACCAAAAGCCTATACAATGAGTTTTGAGGGTCTATTTATAGCAAAGGGTGGGGTGGCCCTTGACATTCCCCTCTATGACAGTTCATCTACCCTCTTGACTCTTCATCTACTCTATGACTGTTACATCCAACTATTGACACTTAAACTTACACTTGACAAGATGTTACATTACAATGCACATGTACCCATGTGAGGCAAAATTGCTTGAGCAAGCCATGTAAGACATAACTATGACTCGGACAACCGTGGGAAGTCTAACTCTTCGACATCCTTTCGATGATCGATAGTAGTGAAATGATGCCAAGATCGATAGTCCACAATGGTGTCCGTGTACTCCAAGGTGACATATTTTTTGAACTTGACACTTGCCTCCATAAAATCCAGGTACACTGCTCGGGCTCCTCTATCCAACTTGTCTGAAAGCATGTGCATCATTGTCTTCACTGTGGCCAGACCAGCAACATTCTTGTGCATGATGTCTGCACTGATTAGCAAGTTTGGGTTGGTGGTTATGCGCATCAACTCGTCAAAGTACGAGTCAAGCTCTAGTCGAACCTATGCCTTTGTCTTCGCCTGGGTGAGAGTTCTAATAGATGGGATTGCATGTGCACGCACCACAACATCCATACTCTTGAATACACATACATGGGAAGCCTATAGACTAGTGATGAACTACGGGAGCTCTTCATGGTTCTGGATCTCCCTCCGAATGCGTGCCTTCAGCTGGACCACTATGGGCTTCATCATCTTAGGCAAGTGAAGCGGGGCTCCCTTGTATCTCATCGTCCATGTTTGCATGTAATCAAAATAAGCATGCATGTTTGATAAGATATGTGCTCTTCTAGCAAATCATTTTTGCCATCCATTGAGATGGACGAATGCCTTATGCACGGTACCAAACTTAGAATACAACACTTGCATGACTGTGTGAAGGGACAACACTTCATCTAGTATTGCCTTCTTCAATTATACTTGGGCGGATGTTGTAACCAATTCTCCTCCTTGCTTGGTCGTCTGTAGTTCCTTTGTCATTCGCTCGTTCTCAGTTATCAGAAAGCAAACACTCGAGCTAGTGGCCTCAACATAATCTCTAGTAGCATCGGCCAATGATGTTGTATGTTTGCGCATGTTAGACACGATTACTCATTCCTCATATTACGTAGGAGATGTGTGATCTTTTGGATTTGACACGCTACGATACTACACAACTCTATGTTGAGACTCGTCGAATGAGATGTTGTGCATCTCTCCTTCTGGCTAATCTCTGAGGATCTCAGTGTCCCCTTGGCCACTTGGGACTTGCTCATCTTCTGGATGCGGTGAAGCAAGTGGGTCGACGTCTTGGTGGCAAGGCATGAGGTCAGTGTCTTGCTCTAATTCCTATCACTCCATATCCGTATCCATTTGTTCAAGTACCCTCTCTATCTCCTGAGTGAATCCCTGCTCCTACGATGGATCACCATGTTTTCTTGATGCTAGATGTTCTTACGAGTCCAATACTTGTACAGGTGTTGTTTCATCGGTCTGCACAAGTTGCACCCCCTGCTGTTCCTATTCTTGTTGCGCTTCCTTCTCTTGTCTGCGCAGCTCCTGTTCCTTCTAGAGTTTCTCCTTCAACTCATGCAACTCCTTCTTCGTTTCCTCCATTTTTCATTTCTCTCTCTGCCTCTATGTGTTTTAATTGTCGCGTTGTTGCCTCTTCACCTCCACAGCCATAGTTGCTTTCTCCACAAGTGGATCTGCTCGAAATTTGCAGCTTTGCTCTTCCTCCATGCAATCGACAATCTTCCTCTTGCCCTTGTCGTGCACTGGTATGTTCACCTATGTTGCTACTGCAACTTCTGGTGCTCTCCGAGATGCTACTTCACGTTGCTTCGCTAACCATTCCATAGCAAAGTTGACCGGTTCATTGAGTCTACAGGAGTTGTAACAATATCTCCATGGGTCCTCCTCCGCCCAATGACATGCCCTGTGGATCCAATTGAATTGTACTCTCGTGTAGTGATTTTCCACAAGACAATGTGGGTCATAGGGATTGTAAATTCGGAGTTCGAATGGGTACTTCTTCATCTGCTCTTCTTCGACATCCGCATGCTTGAAACTCTGAATCTCGTATAACGCAATGCACAATAGAATAGTGGGCCAAGGTGCCTTCTTCTTCCAGTGTAGCCTAGCTGTCAATCTCGTCAAGATGTGATATACTACTTCCTGCATGATGACTTTGTCCAAGGCAAACTTTGGTAGAACATGCAGAGGCTTATCCATGTTATACATCTATATGAAAGTGTCAGACGGTGAGGCATACCAATCAACAATGTCTATCAGTGCCTCCATTATTGCCTTCGACATGTAGGGTGGATCCTGTTCGAATATCATCTTGTAAACCGGGGTGACAAAATGATCAGACATCCATGTGATAACTCCTCTGAAGTTGCATTCAGACAACATCTTACAATAAGTGTTCACAACAGTCTCCGTCGGTGTCCATGCCCACTTCAAGCCCGAGAACTCTTGTCAGGCACAAAATGCATCCAAGATGTAGGTGTACATGTAGATTTCTTCTTGCATACCTTTGGGCAGATGTTGAGCTCTTATTACCTATTCCTTTAGCTGATGAGCCAACATGATAGACTAGTTACATACTTTTCCCTCTCTGGCCAGTTGGTCTAGCGCGATCACCCAACTTTGTGGGAAGGTTTTCGTGATTTCCACAGTATCTTCCTCTTGTAGATCTTGTCGGGTGTCATCCTAAATTTAGCCAGCTCCTTCACCCAGTTCTTCAAAATGTATCTAGAATTAGCACTTCTGTTCGGTAAGCTGAAAGGTGTCTCCATAATGGTCACGAGATCCGTCATATGATACATCTTATCATAATCATGTGCCCTGAAGGTAGCAATATCCGTCCTGCTAACACTTTTCAATGTCATCGTGTCAGGATTGGTGTGCGAGATGATCCAATTTATCATGTCCGTGCATGGGAGCACGGGATACCTGCATTCAATCCGGTACAAGTCGAACTTGTGGATGTTCACATAGACTTGGTGGTCCTCAAGTTCTTCCCCAAATGTGCCTGCGAAAGAATCATTGACCTCTTGCCATTTCAACTTAATGTCCTTGTCTAGAATCAGCTTAATAACTTCATAGATCGGTAGACTTGCGGACACTCACTCAATTGTTGCCCCAGTTGCACTTCTATCAGTGTCCTTTGGTCCTGCTTTCTTGGAGGCCAATGATCCGGAACTACAAAGAGGCAGACGAACACCTGTTACATCTGGAGACACAACGACATGCATGACAAGAAATCTGTCAGTGTAAACCAAAGCAAACTTGAGGAAAGACATGCAACATACCTGGGGATTGATAGGCAAGGATTGCATAATTTCTTTTGGGAGGTTGGCTGACTAGCTGCCAGAACTGCGCAAAAGGTAGTTTGGGTTGTCTGGGGAGGCTGACTGGCTATTGGATTTGCTCTAGGCTGGCCTACTGGTTGCTGGAATTACGCCATGCGCAATTTCAGCTGGCAATGGTTGCAGGCCCAGTGACTGCATTGCACAAATTTCTGGGCCAGGAATCACTGTCCCTCAAAATTACGCAATGCAAGCCTAGAGGACAGCTTCTAGGAAGAAATGTGCATTTCCTGAGAGGAAGACATAACCTTCCTTCTTAGGATTACGCAATGTTGTCTTGGTGAGGCAGAGTCCGGGCCAAGGTTGCCCAGACTTGCCGATGGGCAACTGAAAGCAAATGCGAAGGTGAATGCATAGCGATACTCAGTGTAAGTAGATGCAAATGATCGTGCATGAAAACAATGAATGAAAGATTCAGAAATGGAACAACATGCATGTGGGTGAAGCGAGTCGCCCAATCAATGACCGTTTGTGCAAAACAATTTCATGCGTGCGACAACGGTGAGATGCTAATGAAAACTAAAATGGTGCTAGTACAAGCTAGTATGCATGTAAACAACAACAAGCATTCACAGAAATCAAGCAAACAACACTCACACAAGCGAAGACACAAAATGTGACAAAAATGCTGCAAAAGACAAGTTGAGACCACTTACCCATGAATAGCTGAGCTGGATGTGTTGTGGGATGTCAGAGCTCCAAGATCGATGTGAAGAAATGTGCTCTGAAGCGTCAAATAAAAAAGTTTTAAGCTCATGACACACATGCCACAAATCTAGGAGAAAGCCACACTTGGAGGAAAGATTATAAAACGATCTTTGCATGTAACCTCCAGCTACTAGAAATAGCTCCCTAAAATCTTGGGATGCTTTTTGCATGTTGCTTTTTCTATTCCTGGAAAAAGCATCCCATGCATGCAAGTCAAGTTTCTTTGGTCTTGGGTGGAACTGATCAAACCAACTACACAGGCAAGAGCCTGCTCGACTACTGGGAGAAAATGCGCATTTTTGGGAGGGAGCTAGGTTGGCTGCCCAGGATATTTGCACAATTTCTGGGTAGAGTAGCTCACTGTTTACCAGAATTGCGCAATTCTTGGGCTGAGCAACCCTACTGGGAGGAATTATGCAATTTTCTAGATGAAACTTGACTGGTAGATTTGTGCAATTCTAGAGCCCAGCAGGCTGCCAGATAGAATTGCGCAATTTATTGAGGGAAGGCTGGTTGTCCTCTAGAATTTCGCAATTTCTTGAGGGTGTTGATCAGCCTGCAGCTAGACCAAGTCCAGAGAAACAGCCTGTGAGGGGAATGCAACAAGATTTGAAGGACAGGTTGTCTTTCTGCAAGAAAATCACTGAAGCTTATGTACTTGATGAAGCAAGACATGTTGTTATGAAGGGTTTGTAGGGAGGCTCCAAAATAAGCTACGACAAAATTTTGGAGGGTGGTTGTAGCCGCTACAACACTTGACGACACACTATTAGAAATCCGGCTCTCTGAATGGACCTTGTTCGTGAAAAACAAGTCTAACACCTTTGGAAGTATTTTTCAATTCTTAGTTCATCTTGGTTTCACACTATCCTGATTGTAAGATGTAGCATCTGCCAAGCTCTTGGTCAATTGACAAACATTCCAAGCCAAGGAAACACAATTGTTTCAATTAGGGTTGAGGGTATATTGGTGCACAAGCAGTATAGTCTTCAGAGTCTTAGTCTCTTCTCTGGTGTTGCTCCACTGCCAACAAGCCTAGACAGTACCCCAACAGAGTCATGCAAGAACACAAGCATCGCTCTGCTGCCAGTGAGCCTAGTCAATAACCCGACGGAGTTACTTGCAGCACCTCTCTGTGCAGGAAACCTTTCTCTTCTTTTGCCTTATGCATTTTTCATTTTTTATTTTCATTTTTCATTTTTTCATAACTGTGCATTGCAGTTATTCATTTCAGGGCGGAAGAGGGATCTCGACTTATTGAGAGCATAAGAGGTTGTTCCTTCATGGAAGTATTTTATTATATACCTCTGACGTGCTTGTTAAGGTTTTCCCCTCACCTTACTCTACTTGACTGAGCTAACAAGGGTTAACCCAAAAACAATCGACTAGAGTAGGTGACACTAGTTAGCACGTAAGCATTGTGTTCTCACCAAGGTTCACTTCGAACAATACGTATTTTCCATCGACATATCATGGACTAAAAGTAACAAGTTCTTCATACAGATGCAGGTGACAGATAACCAAGTAGTGATAGTTGCACAAGGCCTCTTGCACTTTACCCAGCTTGTTTCAAGGGTCGGACATGGTTTTAGGTGAAACTAACCTACAAAAAAAACAAGCAAACAAACAACAAAGCAAAGCAGAAGAATAAGCAAATGCAAAAGAAAAGTAAGAAAACAACCAAGCAAACAAACACGCGAAGCAAGTAAGCAAACAAGCATGCAAGCAAACAAACTGAAAGCAAAAGCTACTCCTACTCTCAAGCTAACGGTGCATGGGCCTGATCATGTGAATTGATATTTCCAATTTAGTCACCGGCACATTGGTTGACCCATGTTCGTGAAGGGTTGGTCCGTGAGCAACCCGGTTGTGCAGACCAACAAACAAGAAAGATATAACAATGAAGATAAACACACTTCAAGTTTAAAAGTGTCCACAGGACATAAGTGAGTGCAAGTGCATGAAATGTACTCCATGGACTTGTCACGGTGTTGTGCGACACTACGTGCAGCTTTGAAGCATGCATATACTCTTGACTATGACATGCAAGCAAATGAAAGAAACAAAGACAACTTGCATCATGCATGTGTGCTTGCAATGTAAGATTCCTCCAATGCATGAGTGATGGGATTGTGCAGTTTGAGTGGAGGAAGCATGATCTACATGTGAGATTGATCTTCAATGTATACAGATGAGGAGCCTCGAGTGATTAAACAATTTCCTAATCAAAAGTGAAACCAACCTCAGGACAACGGGGGCCTGACATAACCATCAACATGGGCTGAAGTGCCTCGACAGTCTAGGGTGTTTCAACTTCATCGTCAGATAGATCATCATAAACCGGTGGCTTCGAAAAATCAACTGCGATAGAATCATGATCACGGTCAAATATGGGAGTAAATGGATCATGACAGCCACGATCAGATAAATCAATGATTTCATCGACATCCTCATGATCTGATGAATCAAACAGAGGGGTATATGAAAAGTGAACAAATTCATCCCTTGTGTTTCCGGAAAAGGCAGATGAAAAGTCAAGTCGATTTTCAATGAATGATTCATCCTCTCCATTATCGAATGATGGACTGACATATGGTGTGTCCTGCATGTTGGCATTACGATATAGGTGTTGTCCTTGATGGCAACTCACTCAGATGACAGTTCACAGTGCAATAGGTTAACTTATAGATTAGACTCCAGAGCTTGAAGAAAGAGAGTGGTTTAAGAAGTATACACTAGTTCACTTTGTCCAAGCAACTTATACACGTGGGTTAATAGAACAAAAGGAGCATATACGTATACATGCACTGCCATAGGAGGAAAAGTGCGTACATGTTGGAAAACCAAGGTTTTGGTCCGAGGTATTTGGTCCAAGGTATTTTGGTCCAAGGTATTTGGTCCGAGGTATTTACCCTAGGTATTTGGTCCAAGGTATTGGTCCTAAGCGGTTTTGGTACATGGTATTGACAAAGGATCTAACTATATAAGGAGGAAAAGGTCATTAGGCCAATGTGTGCAAGCAATGAATATCTAATGAAGAGTGAGATCAAAAGTAAATATTCATGTTATGGGTTTATGGTGCTTTGCTTGATCTAAACTAAGGATGAACCTTTGCGGTTGATGGGGGATGAGATCTAATGATGGATCAGGATCATGAGACCTAAAATGAATTATTATTATATGGTTTGATCATGGATAGTCTAGATCTGAATGCTAGCGCGTGATTTACACTGTAAATGTTTTGATCTGGTTATGACTAAAGTCTGGAATAGTTGTGATGTTTTAAGTTAGCATTTGTAGATATGTACATTGGTTCGCTTTGGTAAAAGCGCATATACACGCCGGTTTGGCACATCAAAGTAGCATATACATTATGAAATATATTTGAAGTTACAGTTAGTTCTGGCTGTTGTTGCAAAGTTATGGGTTCTACTCTGTGTTTTGGTGACTGCATTCTGGTGACAGTGTTCTGAATGTTCAGATTGATTGATTGTGATTTGCTTTAGTGATGACGAGTTTTCAGTGATTGGTTGTATAGAAGTGGTGATTGTTTTTGA
Organism: Pinus taeda; assembly: GCA_000404065.3. Classification (NCBI taxonomy): domain Eukaryota; kingdom Viridiplantae; phylum Streptophyta; class Pinopsida; order Pinales; family Pinaceae; genus Pinus; species Pinus taeda. The sequence continues at coordinate 71,007 of APFE031185893.1, forward strand.
GCTTCAATGTTGCTGATGGGTCCAATATGAAAATTTGATGAAACAAGGCCTTTAGATTGTGGTGTTGTGTTCCAGGAGTATCCAGTCTGAAAATTTATGAAACGTGGTCCCTGGAGGAAGAAGTGAAGGTCGTAGCCTTCTGTAGGCCAGCACCTACGTACTGGTAAACATATCAGTCAGTACAAGAGCCAGGGGGTTGGAACTCCCTTCCAATAGTAGCTGGAAAATGAGTGAAGGTTGGAGCCTTCTGTAGGACAATGCTTATGTACTAGTAAATGGATCAGCTAGTACAAGAGCTAGGGGGTTGTGGCTCCCTTCCAATAGAAGCTGGAGAATGAGAGAAGGTTGTAGCCTTCTGCGGGTGGGTGCTTGCATACTGGTATGAGTCTGCACTAGTACAAGATTGTAAAAATGTTTTTCTTATATTAAAAGAAGATAGCAGCAGGTGGTTTTTGTCCCGCATCGGGTTTCCACCTTAAATCTTGGTGTTCATGTGTGTTGCTTATGTGTGATGGTTTATTATGTTATTACTGCCCATGGTTACTGTTTATATGGTTAACGAAGTACTGATGCACTGATTAAATATCAACATATGATGAATTAACTAAATCATAAGTTTGCTGGATATACATTGGTTGCTTTAAAGACAGTTGCATGTACAAGCATGTTACTTTCATTGAAGTAGTGCATATAAATCTAAGTATGAAATGAAAAAGTTATTGATTTGATAATACTGATTCACACCCCCTCTCAGTATTATTTCCAACATTACGAGCGATTAACAATGGGTGCATCTGTAGATGAAGATATACATGCAAAATCATGGATGGAAGGTTCACCAAAGATGTCAGGGAAGAACAGAGGAGGCTCGGATGGAAGGGAGTCATACTTCGTCGAGTGTTGATGCTCAAGCTCCCAGTCATACTCTTCATGAATGACATCACATGTTGGTTGTGCAACACCAACTCCGTTAGTGGCTTGATCCTCATCCACAACAAGTGTAGAGTCCGGAATGGAAGAACACAAGACAATATCATCTGGAGGAACAACCGAGTACAAAGACGGAGGTTGTGGTATAAAATGCATATGACAACTTAATGGACTCACAACCAAATCTGCATGAAAATTAAGCGAAGTGATGTTGGGATGATGTGACAGCTGAACAGATGTGTGCGCATGATCTCCTGCATCATTATGTAGTGGTGGAGCTGTTTGATGAGAGGACGACGGACAACCACTTTGATAGTCACCGCATCCGTCTGTGATTACGCACCCCATCACTGAAGAATACTCAACGAGGCTTGATTTCAAACTTCTTCTTGGGATGAGCAGATTTCTTAAGGCAATACTCAAATCAGTCCCAAAGATAGAAAAAATTCATTTGGCTCTTTAAAGCTTGAAACTGCAAATCACGGAAGCGCTGCCAAAAATCCATAAGCGATTCATGCAGAGCCTTCCGTTGTTATAACAATTTTTGATCAAGATGTTCTGGATCAAAACGATAGAAAGTGTCCTCAATGAGATCATAGAAGTGCTCAAGTGAGTGCACGTCGTCAACCGGTAGGCTGCACAAGCATCGATGTGGAGATTCGCAAAGTGTGTATGTAAGCAGCAGACTGGCTTGTTCGTCAGAACATCCATCTTCCTCATGTATCATGGAAAGAAAGTCATGTAAGAACTCAGGCCAGGCCACTTCGCCTTCACCATCATACTTATATGTGGACAAGAGATCGAAAAAACTCCCTTGTGATGGTAACAGATTCAGCACGCAAAAAACATCGCAGAGGGAGAAGAGTGCAAGACTCCATGATAGATATGAAAAGGTTCAAAACAGGATGAGAGGACACAGCTTGTCATCCATCCCTCCTTCTAGCCCCAGAAATGTTGACAGTGCTGGACCCGCCAACATGTCATGGGATCTCCCCAGTAAGAATTCCCAATTAGACCTCAGACTGTTTGGTGTAGGAGTCCCAACAGTGGGTTGTACGGTAATGCCTTGACCACGGTTTCGCACAAAGGCAAGTAAGATGTCCATTTTGGTAGCAAGGGTGTGATAGCTACGACGAGTCAAGGAAGGTGCATGAGAGGTTCTAACACATGGGGAGTGAGCTGAGTGCGCCCCTTGGAAACCTATAATAGTACTCGGCTTGGAAGGGAACACACGAGCAAAGATGCATCACCGTCTAGAAAGCAACATAGCGAGCAATCCAAAGTGATGTTCGAACCAACAACACGTCTGCAAAAATATTCATACAATTGCATACAAAATAGTTCATACACAAATGCGCAAGTTAAATAACATACATTACTGCATCAACCATAATAATCCAACTACAATAACAACATATGCATGAAAATGTGTTGGCTTTGTTATATGAGAAGTGTAAGTTCCAACCATACAATATATCCATGCACACCCACTAGTTCCAATAGTGGAACATTACAGCCACAACCACCTACTCCTCCAAAGAGATATACTAGCTCTGCGTAGTGGAGAAGCCAAGGCATGTTACAATATTGTCCAAGCTTTCTCTAAGATAGTCCTATTGAAGCTTGGTTGGCCAAAAGCCTATACAATGAGTTATGAGGGACTATTTATAGCAAATGGTGGGGTGATCCTTGACATTTCTCTTTGTGACAGTTCATCTACCCTCATGACTCTTCATCTACTCTAACATCCAACTATTGACACTTCAACTTACACTTGATAAGACGTTACATTACAATGCACATGTACCCATGTGATACAAAATGGCTTGAGCAAGCCATGCAAGACATCACTATGACTCGGACAACCGTGGGAAGTCTAACTCTTCGACATCCTCTCGATAATTGACAGTAGTGAAATGATGCCAAGATTGATATTCCACAATGGTTTCCATGTACTCCAACGTGACATCTTTCTAGAACCTGACTTTTGCCTCCATAACATCCAAGTACACTACTCAGACTCCTCTGTCCAACTCGTCTAAAAGCATGTGCATTGTTGTATTCAGTGCAGTCGGACCAGCAACATACTTGTGCATGATGTCTGCACTGATTGGGAAGTCTGGGCCGATGGCTATGCGCGTCAACTCGTCAAAGTACGAGTCAAGCTCTAGTCAGACCAGTGCATGGGAAGCATGTACACTAGTTATGAGATGCAAGAGCTCTTCATAGTTCTGGATCTGACTCCGGATGCATGCCTTCAGCTTGACTGCTCCGGGCTTCATCATCTTAGGCAAGTGAAGTGAGGTTCCCTTGTATCTCATCGTCCATGTTTGCATATAATCAAACAGTAGCATGCACGTTCGACAAGAAAAGTGCTCTTCTAGAACATCGTTGTTGCCATCTGTTGAGGTGGATGACTACTTTATGCACGGTACCAAACTTGGAATACAACACCCACATGATTGTGTCAAGGGACAAAACTTCATCTAGTATTGCCTTCTTCATTTCTGCTCGGGCGGATGTTGTAACCAATTCTCCTCCATGCTTGGTCGTCTATAGTTCCTTTGCCATTTGCTCATTCTTAGCTATCAGAAAGCGAACACTCGAGCTAGTGGCCTCGGCATAAGCTTTGGTAGCATCGGCCAATGATGTTGGATGTTTGTGCACATCAACACGATCACTCGTTCCTCATACTATGCAGGAGAAGTGTGATCTTCTGGAGTTGATACTCTGCGAGATTGCACAACTCTATGTTGAGACTCATCGAATGAGATGTTGTGCATATCTCCTTTCGGTTGATCTCCAAGGATCTCAGTTTCTCCTTGGTCACTTGGGACTTGCTCATCTTCTCGATGTGGTGAATCTGGTGGGTCGACCTCTTAGTGGCGAGGCATGAGGTCGGTGTCTTGCTCTAATTCCTGCCGCTTCATATCTGTATCCATTTGTTCAAGTGCCCACTCATGAGGGAAGTCCTACTCTTGCAATGGCTCACCATGTTTGCCTGAAGCCAACTGTTATGATGAGTCCACTACTTGTACGGGCGTTGTTTCATCCATCTGGATAAGTTGCGCCCCTTGATGTGCTTTTTCTTGTTGCGCTTCCTTCTCCTGGTTATGCAACTCTTGTTCCTTCCGGAGTTGCTCCTTCAACTCATGCAACTCCTTCTCTGTTTCCTCCATTCTTCATTTCCTCTCTGCCTCTACGTGTTTCACTTGTCGCATTGTTGCCTCTTTGCCTCTATAGCCATAGATGCTTTCTCCACAAGTGGATCTGCTTGGAACTTGCATATTTGCTCTTCCTCCATGTGATTGATAATGTTCCTCTTGCCCTTGTTGCGCATTGGTATGTTCACCATTGCTGCTTCTGGTGCTCTCTGGGATGTTGCTTCACGTTGCTTCGCTAACCATTCCACAGCAAAGCCGACCAATTCATTGAGTCTAGAGTTATAACAATATCTCCATGGGTCCTCCTCTGCCCAATGACATGCCCTGTGGATCCAGTTGAATTGTACTCTCGTGCAGTGGTTTTTCACAAGACAATGTGGGTCATACAAATTGTAACTTCGGAGGTCGAATGAATACTTCTTCATCTGCTCTGATTTGACATCTGCATGCTTGAAACTTTGAATCTCATATAACCCAATGTGTAACGGAAGAGCGAGCCAAGGTGCCTTCTTCTTCCGGTGCAACCTAACTGTCAATCCTGTCGATATGTGATATGCTACTTCCTGCATTGCGAGTATGTCCAAGGCAAACTTCGGTAGAACATGCGGAGGCTTATCCACATTTTACATCTGTATGAAGGTATCAGACGGTGAGGCATACCAGTCAACAATGTCTATCAGTGCCTCCATTGCTGCCTTTGACATGCAAGGTGGATCCTGTTCGAATATCATCTTGTAAACTGGGGCAACAAAATGATCGGACAGTCGTGTGATAACTCTTTTGAAGCTGCATTCAGACAACATCTTACAATAAGTGTTTACAGCAGTCTCCGTCGGTGTCCGTGCCCACTTCAACCCCGAGAACTTTTATCTGGCACAGATTGCATCCAAGATGTAGGCGGACATGTACATTTATGCTTGAATACCTTTGGGCTATTGTCGAGCCCTTGTTACCTATTCCTTCAGCTGATGAGCCAACATGCTGGACTAGTTACATACTTTGCCCTCTCTGGCCAGTTGGTCCAACGTGATCACCCAACTTTGTGGGAAGGTTTCCATGCTTTCTTGGCCATACAGTCGACATGCAAAGATGACAAAGTATTGATACGCCTTCACCTTGTAGATCTGGTTGGGTGTCATCCTGAATTTAGCTGGCTCCTTCACCTAGTTCTTCAAAATGTCTCTGGAGTTGGCATTGCTTCTGGGTAACCTAAAGGGTCTCTCCATAATGGTCACAGGCTTTGTCATCTGATACATCTTATCATAATCATGTGCCCTAAAGGTAGCAATCTCCGTCACGCTGACATTGCTCAATGTCATCGTCTCAAGATTAGCGTGCAAGACACAACGACATGCATGGAAATAAATCTGTCAATGAAAACCAAAGAAAACTTGAGGAAAGACATGCAACATACCTGGGGATTAATAGGCAAGGATTACACAATTTCTTCTAGGAGGTTCGATGACTCGTTGCCAGAACTGTGCAAAAGGAAGTCTGGGGAGGCTGACTGGCTTCTGGATTTACATAATGCGCAATCCAGGCTGGCCTGCTAGCTGCTGGAATTGCGTAATGTGCAATTTCAGCTGGCAATGGTTGTAGGCCCATTGACTGCATTTTCAATTTTCTGGGCCAACAGCCAATGTCCCTCAGAAATATGCATTTCCTAAGAGGAAGACATAGCCTTCCTTCTAAGGATTGTGCAATGTTGTCTCAGTGAGGTAGAGTTCGGGCCAACGTTACCCAGATCCTTCGACAGGCAACTGAAAGCAAATATGAAGGTGAATGCATGGCGATACTTAGTGTAAGCATAAGCAAATGATCGTGCATGCAAACAACGAATGAAAGATTCAAAAACGGAACAACATGCATGTGGGTGAAGTGAGTTGCTGAATCGGTGAATGTTCGTGCAAAACAGTTTCATGCATGCGACAACAGTGGGATGCTAATGAAAACTAAAATGATGCTAGTACAAGATAGTGTCCATGTAAACAACGGCAAGCATTCATAGAAATCAAGAAAACAACACTCACACAAGCGAAAACACAAAAAGCAACAGAAATGTTGCAAAAGACAAGTTGAGACCACTTACCCGTGAATAGCTGAGCTGGATGTGTCGAAGAGTCCTGGATGTGTTATCGGATGTCAGAGCTCAAAGATCGATGTGAAGAAATGAGCTTTGAAGCGTCGAATAAGTTTGAAGCTCATGACGCGCATGCCACAAATCTAGAAAAAATCGACACTTGGAGGAAAGATTATAAAACGATCTTTGCATGTAACCTCCAGCTGCTAAAAATAGCTCCCTAAAATCTAGGGATGATTTTTACATGTTTCTTTTTCTATTCTGAGAAAAAGCAACCCATGCATGCAAGTCAAGTTTCTTTGGTCCCAAGTGGAACTAATCAAACCAACTGCACATGCAAGAGCCTGCTCAACTGCTGGGAGAAAATGGGCATTTCTAGGAGGGAGCTAGGCTAGTTGCCCAGGAGATTTGTGGAAATTTTGGGCAGAGTAGCTGACTGCTACCCAGGATTGCGCAATTCCTGGGCTGAGTAGCCCTATTGGGAGGAATTGTGCAATTTTCTAGATGAAGCTTGACTGGAAAATTTGGGCAATTCTAGAGCCCAGCAAGCTGCCAGACAGAATTGCACAATTTCTAGAGGGAAGGCTAGTTTCCCTCCATAATTGCTCAATTTCTTGAGGGTACTTCTCAGCCTGTAGCTGGACCAAGTTCGGAGAAATAGCCTGTGAGGGGAATGCAACAAGTTTTGAAGGACATGCTTTCTTTCTGCAAGAAAATCATTGAAGCTTGTGTACTTGATGAAGCAAGACATGCTGTTGTGAAGGGTTGGTAGGGATGCTCCAAAACGAAGCTAAGGCAAAATTTTGGAGGGTGGTTGTTGCCGCTACAATAGTAGCGAACCAAGTAGTAATAATGGGAGGCTCCAAAACGAAGCTAAGGCAAAATTTTGGAGGGTGGTTGTAGCTGTTACAACAGTAGCAAACCAAGTAGTAATAATGAGAGGTTCCAAAACGAATCTAAGGCAAAATTTTGGAGGGTGATTGTAGCCGCTACAACAGTAGCGAACCAAGTAGTAATAATGGCAGCAATACTAGCAACCAAACTTAGCGTTACCTGAGAAGCAAAAACAAAATAAATTTAGGTAAGCAAACAAAGAAGTAATAATGGAAGCAATATTAGAAGCCAAACTTAGTGTTCCCTAAGAAGAAAACAAAGAAGCCATTCAGGTAGCAAACCAAGAAGTAAGAATGGAAGCAATATTGGAAACAATAAAAGACATTATAATGAAAGCCATATTAGAAGCTAAAAAATATGCCATAATTGAAACAAATCTAGATGCAACAATCGATGCCATATTGGAAGCAAAACTCGACACAATAAAGGGCGTTATAATGGAAGCATAACTTGGTGTTAATTAGGAAGCCAAAAAAGAAGTTATTTTCAATGTCATACCAGAAGCAAAACATAAAGCACAATTGGGAGTAGAAATTGAAGTACAAATGGACATAACAATGGAAGAAAGACTGGAAGAAACAGTCTCGACACTATTCCTGGAGCCCAAGTGAAGATAATAGATTGCGTCAAGTTTAACGACGCCAATTGAAGCCAATTCATAGGCTCAAGAACAGTAGATTCTGACACTATTTTCGACACTAATGGCCTGTTTTGTCATAGTGTGACAATATCATGGGAGTTATTTAGCAATATGATGAATAAAGACTTAAGGGTTCATGTAGAGCTTGGTGATGATGCCTAGTATGCAGTGAAGGAAGAGGGAACCATTAAGTTCCAACTCAAGTAAGGAAAAATATTGGATGTAAAGGACAAGTTGTGTATACTAGGGTGAAAGAAGAACTTGCTCTCAGTATCAAACACAAAGGACAAAGAATATGTGGTCATTTTGAGGAATGGGTAGGTGCTCATTCATTTAGAGGATTCTATCCCAAACACAATAATGGTCATTAGAGTTATGGAGGGAAACTTATATAGGTTGAAGGGCATGTTGATATGCCATGGGACATGAGAATCTTGGTTAGGTCTTAAAATCACTAACACAGACCTACTAATGTACCTCAACCATTCTACTTTGCAAAATGAAAAATTATACATCAGTGAATCAACTAGCGCACATGACATTTAAAAAAAAAAATCAACCCTTCCTCATTTTAATAACAAATTTAATACAACATTCTAGGGCTCCCGTACCAGGGATAATGGCCCTCATACATCCACTGATACAAGCATACAAGAACAAGATACGTTGATCGTCTACCTGATGTAGAGCTCAATCACAACTACCTTGATCGTACCATGAACACAACTGCTAGTCATTTTGCTCCAAATATGAAACTCTTGCCTCTATCAATGGTCCTGCTCCTTTATGTCACTGAACTCAACTTATGAAACTGCCCTCTAGCTGAGCATTCATCCATTAATGCATCAAAATTTAGGGTCTTCTTTCGAGTTGTTCACAACTCTCAACTGCCCACTACTGCTCCTGGGATCCTTTGGGACTTCTTCCCTCTAATGCCTTCCTACACCGCTCTAATGAAAATAAACTTTGGGCCAAAGGTATTCCACCTATCACTATCAAACGTCCTTCTTCAACAATGAACTTGGGTTGTCAATTTGGCTCTCTTGTTTGATAAAACTCGGAGCTCAATAAGTTTGCCTCTCATAGCAGACTTATATCCTTTAGAAGACCTGCATTTAGGGCAAAATGGTCAACCATCTAACAGTCCTCCAATCTATAGTTAGGTTGTCATTCATCTATCCAACTTGGACTCTTCAAATCTACCCACTTACAGTCCCAATGGGACTGGACTAGGGCTCTGAGTATATTTCTTTCTTCATTACAACTTGGTCCTCGATTTGCTTGGATCTAAAGCTTGCAATCTGCCCTCACTTAGGGCTTGTAGATCTACCCTCATCTAGTGCCTGGAACCTCACTATTATTCAAGCATTGCATAAACACCCATATTTTCCCAGATCTAGGGCTCTAGGTTTTCCCTCACCTAGGGCTTGTTCATATATATTGTTCATGCCTATGTATAGTCCTCTAAACTAGTACTCTTTCTCCTAGCACAATCAACCCTCCATTTTATCATCGTGCCACTATTATTGGGTCTTCTTGTACCACCTATACATCGACACAATACCATACCTTGGAGACAAGATCTAAGGGTAATCTTATGCATAATACTGTCAGAGAAATTGTTGTTCCAGTTCCTTTAGGAACAACCCTCAATGTATCCAACTCCTTCTCTCCAATATATTTGTTCAACACATTCCTCTAGGAGATGTATACTATTGCCTTTTTGAACTTTCTTTACAACATAGATCTCTGAGATACATAGTTGCATCAATAGTGACAAGATGTCCTTCTTTTCAAATCCATTGAGGTCTCAGTCTATCCCAAACTTGCTTCAGAATTTAGCGAGCTGCTACATATCCTTGGAGTGTCCCTTTTGAACTGAACTTGGTGAAGGAACAACCCTATACTAGGGCTTCTAACTCTGTCCTAAATTCTTTAGGAACAATCCTCATCAATTCCCTTGAAACGACTGATCAGGAGACTTGTTTCTGAGGTTGCATTCTTCCTCTTTAGAGTTTCTTTCCTTGCTACAGAAATACCCTAACTTGGCTATTAACCAGACCTAAAAACCCATGTTTCATCCTCCTCTTTTAACTGCGCTGGTCCATAAATCAAAGTGGCCTTCCTTCTTGCAGTAGCTTGGGTATACGACCCTCCATTGATGACACATCTAACCTAATCTAGGACTCCTAACTAACTATTGTTCAACGATTGAATAATCCACCATCTTCTAGCATTCATCTCCTTCTTTTCTGAGCATTCTTCTTGGGATTTGTAACCTTCTTTTAGGGCTTCCTAAACATGCATATATCTGCCCTAATCTCGACCAAAATCTCCTCCATAAGACCCTTATTCCTTATGATTTTCCTTGAATTGGTGCAGTCTTAATACAAGATCAACATCCAACATTTACTAGGGTCTCGACCCTACTTCAAGATGCAAGAATCCTCACGCCTATATCTTCTCAATCTTGCCTAGAATTATGCAATACAACTCAGCCAACATCTTTTTCAAAACTCAGCCTTTTCAGATCAGGGTAAGGTCTCATTCTCCCTTACCTCCTACCTGAATCAGCTTCTTATGGACTACGACTAAGTTTGACTTTAAACTTCTCTTAAGTGAATGTTGATGGAGAGAAGACTTGGCCTCCCTTGTAGCCCTCCTCCTACAACCTCAACCTCCCTTGGAGCAACATTTCCTGCATCCCTACTCGACCAGTGAAACCCTCTTCACTTGATCAAATGTATCCTTCACTTGATCAAATGTATCCTTCACTTGATGTCTCTAGTCGAGCCTTGGGACTTATTAAATAACTTTTCTCTAAGCCTTCTTAGGAACCCTCTAGATCTTAGAGGAAATTTCCATTAGACTTGGATTTAATTTTCTTTTTAATTTCTCTTTTAGAATTTTAAACCCCATCTAGGTCTAAAACCCCTTCACTTGGGTCTTTTGCTCACAAATCCCTTTCGTGACCAAAATTCTCACAAACCCCAAATATGTGCTTGTATAATACCTCCCGAGCTACACTTTTCAACACTCCCTCTTAGTGAGGGAGGTTCTTCCATTGAAGTTTCCAACATCACCGAAGAAACTAACCCACATGGCATCCACCTCTACAACATACCCTGTAGAATGGATCACTATCACTATAGTGACTTTGTCTCATCATAACCTGAATATCTTGAACTTCCATAGGTTGCTCCCTTTGAACCTAGACTCCCTTTGAGCCTATATGATCTCCATTGGCTCACACGCTTCCAGATGCACACTCTGATCCACTGGCCCTTCAAAGTAGCTTTAATACCGTGTTGATTCTCCATGGAACATGAGAATCCGGGTTAGGTCCTAAAATCACTGAAACAAACCTACTCATGTACCTTAACCATCCTACTTTTCACATCAAAAAATTATACATCAGTAAATCAACCCTTCTTCATTATATTAACAACTTCAATACAACGGTCTAGGGTTCCTGTACTAGGGATAATGGCCCTCATACATCCATTAATACAAGAACAATATACACCAATCGTCTAGTTGATGTAGAGCTCAATCACATCTTCCTTGATCAAGTTACAAAACACATAAAGTAATGATTTTTAAACTTAGTTAACAGTCAAAACAGAGACAAAATACCATATCAGAAACACATAACAACAAACATGATAAAGAAGTTCACCCCTCTCGCAGGCTACATCTCCTGGTCCAGCTTCCAATGCAGGGCCTCTTTCATTAAGTGCTCAAATTTGTGTTTTCATGGCTTTATAATGCTCATAATGCAAAACAAATGTCTCCAATGGATCAAGAACTGTAAAAAAAAAAACCCTAGTTGGGCTCTTGTTGCACACAAAAAGGTAAAAAATTGAATGAGTTATACTTTAGAACAATTTCTTTGCTAATTGTCCTACAATTCGCACCCACCTGCTAAGTATCCTACAAATTCCGCTAATTTCAGTCACGTGGAGTAACAAATTTTCCCCATGTCGACAAGATTCGTGCCGGTTCAAATGCAAATTTTCAAATACTTTAAATGCCTATTGACCCCATGAATTTATCGATCATGGCCATGTGGCTTATTTAACGTTGTTGATTTCATGCCAGTTTGAATCGGTCCTGCCAATGGCTTGACCGCACCTGCGAACTATGGTTGGTAGTGGACTATGGTTAACACCCGTCGGTTAACATTTAAAATTCGTGCCATAATACATAACCCAACCCAAGCTCTGTGACTGTGGTTGACTGCCAAAGTTATAACCTGCATTTAAACTCGTGGTTTGGTGTTATCCTGTGGGTTGAGGCTGGGGTTAACCCCACGTCCCTAGCTGCCCAACTGTAGTCTCATGGCGTTGGGTGGACCGAGGCTAGGGGTTAAACCCAACCCTGATTCCCAATATGAATTTCATTAAACTTTAAATAGACATCGAAGACTATGGTTAATAGGGAACATTGGTAGCGTAGTGGTGGAGCACCGTGCTGCCACCTTAGATGTCACTCATTTGATTCACATGGAGGTCAGATGAGACCCATACCAAATTTTGCACCAACGTCGGGAGGCCACATGGCGGCTACCCATTGGCCCACATGGCCTCTTCTGATTTGACCACTTCAACAAGCCATAAACCAATAGAATTGCACCATCCATGAACCAATAAAAAGGAGACACTTGTCAACAAATAATTGGCCAATAAAAATACAATCACCCTACCCAATCACATGCCTAGTTAGTGTACGAACTACTGACTCGGCATACCTGCAACCCAATTTGAAAATTTTTCCTATTTAGGAAAACAATCAAAACGTGATATTAGGAGCATATGATATCAGTTTTGAGTTAAACAAGTTGCGTTGGATTCAAGTCCTCAAGCTCTACGCTTTGACACCGGTTTCGAGAACTTTTGAACACTTATGGATTTTGAGCACTAAACTGATCCCCTAGATCGCTATCCAACATGGAATCTTCAGATTTTCCCACTTACAGTTCCATCTAGACTAAGCTAGGGCTCTGAGTATACTGCTTTCTTCACTGCAACTTGGTCCTCAAATTACTTGGATCTAAATCTTGCAATTTTCCCTCACTTAGGGCTTGTATATCTACCCTCATCTAGGGCTTGGCACCTCACTATTGTTCAAGCATTGCATACACACCCAGATCTGCCCAGATCTAGGGCTCTAGGCCTATTGTCACCTAGGGCTTGTTCAAATATATTATTCATGCCTATGGACAATCCTCCAAACTAGTACTCTTTCTCCTAGCACAGTCAACCCTCCATTTTTTCATCTTCCCACTGTTGTTGTGTCCACTTGTACCACTTGTACATTAGCACAATACCAGACCTTGGAGACCATATCTGAGGGTAATCTTGTGCACAACACTGTCAAACAAATAATTGCTCCAATTCTTTTAGGAACAACCCTAAATGTATCAATCTCCTTCCCTTCAACATATTTGTTCAACGCATTCCTCAATAGGATGTATATTGTTTCCCTTCTAAACGCTCTTTAAAATGTAGATCTCTTAGATACATAGTTGCATCAACAGTGATAAGATGACCTTCTTGTCACATCCATTGAGGTCTCAACCTATCCCAAACTTGATTCAAAATTTAGTGGATTGTTATAGCTCCTTGGAGTGTCCCTTTTGAACAAAACTTGGTGAAGGAACAACCCTAAACTAGGGCTTCTAACTTTGTCCTAAATTATTTAGGAGCAATCCTCATCCATTCCCTTATAATGACTAATCTCGACACTCGTTTCTTAACTTGCAACCTTACTCCTTAGGGTTTTTGTCCTTGCTACATAAATACCCTAACTTGGCTACTAACCATACCTCAAAACCCACATTCTATCCTCCTCTTTTAATTGCGTTGGTCCACAAATCAATGTGGTCATCCTCTCTACAACAACTTGGGTATACGACCCTCCATTTATGACAAATCTTCCCTAAACTAGGGCTTGTAACTAACAGTTGTTCAACGTTTAAATAGTCCACCATATTCTAGCATTCATCTCCTTCTTTTCTAGGCATTCTTCCTGGGATTTTCAACCTTCCTTTAGGGTTTCTGGAACATGCATATATTTGCCCTAATCTTGGCCAAATTCTCCTCCATAAGACCCCTATTCTCTACGATTTTCCTTGAAGTGATGCAACCCTAATACAATATCAACATCCAACATTTGCTAGCGTCTCGTCCCTACTTCAAAATGCAGGAATCCTCATGGCCTTATCTTCTCAAGCTTACCTAGGATTCTACAAGACAACTCGACCAAAATCCTTCTCCAAACTTGGCCTTTTCAAATCTAGGATAAGGTCTCATTCTCCCTTACCTCCTACCTAAATAAACTCTTGGTCTAAAAATGTGTGATTGTCCTCTAACACTTTGCAAGATTTTGAAATTGTGTCTTTAGTTCATAATTCATTCACATTTGAATAATCAAATTTTAATGAACTTAAAGATGAAAAATATTCAAATCACAAAAATGACACAAAACATGAGACACAACCAGTTGATGATAAAGTTCACCCCTCCTAGGCTACGTCTTTGGGCCCTACTCAAAAGGTTGAACTGCTTTATTGATCTTGCTGCAAAGCGACTAACTCCATAGTTTTTGTCTCGTTAGAGTCAAGCTGACGATGGAGTGGCAAAGTTTCCATTCAGGAAAGTCCTCCTACAAAGAATTTTCACCCTTGAACTGACTCAATTCTACAAAGAGGTGATTGCGCCATTACAGGGAGGATTAAGCATCAACGGTCCTCGTACTCAACTCAAGATCAAAAAGATATGACGGCTTCAAAAAGTATCTTTATATCAAATTCACCATTGTGGACTGTGCTCGCAAGTTGTCAGAAGATATGCCTTGATCTCAGCTTCCTAATGCAACTTACAGATCTTAGAAAGGCCCAATATTGGCCAAGTTATGCCTCCAAAGGCATATTATTGGCACTGATAAAAAATATTCAAGTCGCTCTCTGTTAAACTCCTCTACTTCACCATTCTGGACTGTGCACACTGGCATCAATGGCTACATTCATAAGGTAGGCCTTTACCTCAGCTTCCCAATGCAACTTACAATTTTCGAAATTGGCCAAGTTATGCCTCCAAAGGCATATTATAGACACACATAGCATAAGTTCGAAGGCTCCACCTTTCAACTCTGTGCGCTCTAGTGCATTGGAAATTCTTTTTATAAGGCCACAAGCAAGTCCTAGGGCAAAACCTATAGACCTCCCGAGATTTCTTTTGCAAAATATAGTGTATCGTTGCAACTATATAATAATACATGGTATATCGATTTGATATGGCGCAACCGTATTCAACATATGGTATAACATGGTTTTAACAACATATATAAATCCCGGTGGTCATATGATAATTAACCATATAGAACATATGGTTTCAACAACATTAAATCGACATATACTCCACTCCCCACGTGGCATATGTTGTAACAGTTGACCTCGTGGCATTTGAACATTCCAGTGGTTATGTCCTCATGGCACACTAACTTTGGGCTAGCGGTTACATACTCCCGACGGCTACATAACTTCCCGACAGTGAACCAACCTTCGACCAAATATAGTTTTGGCGTAGATATATTTGAATCGACGGTGATATTAAGTTTCAACCCATGGCATTTAACAGTTAACATAACTCTGGCGGTCGACCATATGGCTGAAACAAACATAACCCTGCACGACACATGTATCAACCCATGGCATAAAATATGGCACACAATTTGTAACCAAAATGTAAACATAGTAGATGGTTAAACAATTTACCAACTTTGTGCCGAGTTTAGAACCCTTGCTATGTTGGCATTAGTGTACGTTGAATAACTTGAGGTTTATCATTGGACCGACATATATCTCTAAAGTTAAAACTACATGCCATGAATAATAATCCGTTGACTGCGCGCCGAGTTGGAGACTTCACGCCATATCTATGGTGCTAACTTTTGTGTGCCTCCCGATTCTCTTATTCACCAAGTGACCATGGGGCTGTGGCCATGGGTCAGCTAGGCCCTCCCTCCAATAGCGCACTATTCAAAACATACCTTTACATCTTCATGAACAAGGAACATGTGTGGTATGATGGTAGAGAGATTGGATGTTGATAGTTGGTTCATGGTTCAAATCTCCCAGAGGCCCTGTAGACTCATAAACAAATTTTAATAGGCTACGGGGAGGCCATGTGGTAGCCATTCATTGGCCCACGTGGCGCTCCATTATTTGCCAAATTTAAAATTAACCAACCAATCACAAACTCGAAAATTCGACAAACCAGAAGGAGACAATTGGTAGAATCTGGACACGCCATGTGTCAATTGGAACCATGAGATTTGACTAGCAGAACCATGAGTTGACCGTTGACCTTGACCAGTTGAGTTTGAATTTTTGCCCAACTTGACCTGAACTTTGACTTTGCATAACTTCGTCATATGAAGTCGGATTTCAGTCGTTCAAGTTCCATTGGATTCCGGAATGACAAAATCTATGCAATGAGCCTAGGTTCAACTGCATCTAAGAACTTCTATTTTGAAGAATGTCGGGATCTATGGCCATTCATGACCATCCTAGTCTCAAACATTACATAGCTAACATGACTAGACTGAATGAAGATCCATCCTGGATCAGCTCCTTATGGACTTGCGGCCATCTCTGACTTGAACCTTTTCTTGAGTGAATGTTGATGGAGAGAAAAATTATCATCCCTTGTAGCCCTTCTTGGCCTACAAGCTCAGGCTCCCTTGGAGCTACATTTCTTGCAACCCTACTTACCCAAGTGAGCTCCTCTTCATTGATTAAACGAATCCTTCACTTGATGTCTCTAACCTAGCCTTAGGCCTTCTTAAATAGATTTTATCCAAGCCTTCTTAGGAACCCTCTAGATCTTAGTGGAATTTTCCACTAGACCTAGGATTTTATTTTCCTTTTAATTTCTCTTTTATAATTTTAAACCCCATCTGGGTCTAAAGCCCCTTCAGTTGGGTCTTTTGCTCATAAACCCCTTTTGTGACCAAAATTATCACAAACCCCAGATCTAGGCTCATGGAATACCTCCTAAGCTACACCTTTCAATAAGGCATACACATTTTTGCTTTGATACATGATAGTGACAACCTGTGCAAGTTATGGCACATGAGGATAGGACACTTGCACCATAGGGGTTTACCAACACTGGTCTCCTAAATTTCATTATTGAGTAGTAGGGTGTGTGCACTTGGCAAGAATGCAACTACTGGTTTCCCAAGTAAGGAAGGGGATTCGAGATTTCATTCACTTAGATGTGTGTGGATCGATGTCAATGGCATTAGAGGAGGTAGCATTATATTATGTGACGTTCATTGATGAATTTTCTTGGAAAACTTGGATCTTCTTTATGAATGCCAAGGATGAGGTATTTAGTTGGTTATGATAGTTCAAGGCCCAGGTGGAGAACCATACATAAAAGAAGATCAAGGCATTTAGGTCAAACAATGGGGGTAACTACACCTCCAATGACTTCAAAAATTTCTGCAAGGAGGCAAGGATCAAGAGGAAGATGCCAATCTTATACAACCCTCAACAATATGGGGTTATGAAGAGAAATAATCATTCCATCATCAATTTTGCCAAGGCTATGCTACATAAACAATATCTACCTATGTTTCTTTGGGCAAAGGCACGTAACATAACAATATATGTGCAAATAAGACTCCTCATAGGATATTAGGGGACAAGACTCCAAAGGAGACATTCACTGTGGTGGAGCCAAAGATAGGACATTTGAGGATCTTTGGTTGTCTAGTATACATCTATGTTCATGTGGAGAAGAGGATGAAGCTAGACTCTTCTAGAGAAAAGAGGTTATTTGTTAGATATAGAAATACCTCAAAAGATTACAAGATGTTCATACCAATGCAGAGGAAGACTATTGTGAGAAGAGATGTTAAGTTCAAGGGAACTTGGCATCTAGGAAGTCTCTTGAGTTCCCCACAACAATGATATAGGACAAGAGAAAGAGGCTTTCAAGGGAGAGAAACATGCAAGGATTTCTAGTTTAGGGAGTCAACCTTTGGGTGCAGAGGGGTTAGTAGCTTATTCCAATTCTATAAAAAGGCCCATGTAGTTTGAGAAAACATTAAGGGATGCTTAGAGGCACGTGGAGGCACCTAGGAGCACATTCATGGAGAGAAAGCCTCCAAACAAGTTTCTAAACTACATGGCACAAATGAGTAGCACCAATGAAGGGGAAACATGCTAGGAGGTTTGGAGGAAAACCATGGTGAAGGATGATGCATAGGATGTTGTGCCCAGACTAAAGGGGAAGTTGGTTCTAGGTGGTTATTCTAGAAGCACCTTCCACGCTAAGTGAGAGTGTTGATGTTTCTACCTAAGATGGATACTTATGCACATGTCTCAATGCCTAGACATGTGGAAGTCACGTAATTGAGCTTGAATCTTAGCAATTATTTTAATTATTAAAGTAATTAACCTTTACAAGATAAAGCGAGTTAATATAATAAAATGCAAAAGTTATTTGAATTGGTGAATTTGATGAATCTTAATTGTTGATCTCAAGTGATGTTGTGTAAGATACCCTTCTTAGAGTGTCCTGGAAAACCCACAAAAATTATGAGTTTATATGGTTTGGTTCACTGTGGTATTTTAACAAATAGTTTGCATACAAAATGTTTTAAGTGACCTTTTTTAGTTTTATCTTCAAATAAACATGTACAATGACCAACACATGCCAAATTGAAGCTTCAGAATAACAATGACTGATTTATATTGAGCCCATAATTTACATATTATGTTGATACAAGTTTATGTAGCAATGAATATAAGAACGAACATCAATAATATGGATATTTATCTTTATTGAAACTAACTCAATATTTCCATAGAAATAAGTTCTAAAAAATACATAGTCATTGAATTAATTGAGAGTTAAGTTTGCAACGAGAACGAAACAAGGGAACTTGATTTATAACTTTAGCATGTCAGTCAACCCTCTTCTCAATTTTAGTAATGGTACCTTCAACAATATGGCCCTAAGACTTTCCTTGACTTGGTATGCAACTCCTAATATATGAATTTCAACAACACGAGTTAACACAATGAGGAATTCATCCCTTTTACAACATATCTCCACAAAAGACTCAATTAACAGAGGTAATACTCAACCAACAAACATGAACGGGAACTCGACCCTTCTCTATGAGTGAACTTGACCACTTGAAACCCAAAACTCGGCCTCTAAAAGATACAATAAAACTCAGCCCCTAAGATGCAACTACTCACTCCCTTTCACAATGCATTAAACCAACATAATAAGGTGCTAACTTGTCACTTCTTTGGTAGTAAACTTGACCAGTGGCATATTGAAACTTGACCAACAAATAGTGAACCACTCTGCCTTCAGATCTATGGCCAACTAATCCAACAGGGAGACTCAAACATGACTTGAGAATAATGACGGAACTCAACCTTCTTTCAGAAAGAAACTCGGCCTTTTTAATGGTGATTCACAGCTTGTCTAAGAGATGAAGAAAAACCCACATTAGAAGATAAAATCCACTGATAGCACTGTTACCTCCATTACCTTCTTCTCCAACAAATCATAATGGCGAAATTTGAGTGATTCACTCTCCAAACTAGCTAGGGTGAATGGGCTCAACGCTAAAACTAGCAACCAACAAGTAGGGTTTCCAAAACCCTAGACTCTTCTCTAATAACTCTCCAAATTTTGTTTTTCTCAAATGGCAAAAAGCTAGAATGAGGAGAGACTCCTATTTTCCCCCCTTTTATAACTCATTCGTCACTTTTGCAACCCTTTTACCTTTTTACTTTATTAAAGTTATTTTAGTGGCTTTTTCACTTTATAAATTAAAAGCGACTTTTCATTAGCCTAGGACATGTTTCCCTTTTCACCACTTTAGCTTTTGTAATGTTTTCTCCCAGGCAAATCATGTTCCCTTGGCTATTTTTTCTTGCCTTAGCCTATTAGAACTTTATTAGGCTGACATAACTCCCCCTTATGCCTCCTAATCTCAATGTTGATATCTAATGCCAACTGTTAATCGGTTTGGAGATTAGAGTTGTAAATTTGATCAATAACTCAAACTTATAAAAGGAAAGTTATGCTAAGGGAGAAGACACTTCTTTTGAGCACAAGACACAGGGAGATAGTGAAATCTTAGTGATTGGCTAAAGAAGGACTTTCATCCAAGCGTGCATGGTTCAAGGAAGAGTGCAAAGGGAAACAAGCGAGAAGTGTAGAAAATTCGTGAATAATATGACACTTATTCACAGAGATTATCCTGATTATACACTATTTGCGGAATCATGCATAATACATAACCTCCTCTACTATTGATCATCAACTTGCGGAATTAGAAACAATTGCATGCGCACATAGAAGCATCAATCACACATATCAACACAGTGTTTCACAGGGAAAGCATAAAGCTGAAAACCACAAACTATCTGTATATTATATTGATTGAGAACATGTAACAATACATAGTACAATACTCCTTGCAAGTACTCAGTACTATCTCCACCTGTTACACACAAACTAGCTCAGATCTGAATCAATCACTGGCTCAAATCTCCTTCGCTGCTTGCTTGCCTCCACTGCGCAATCCTGCATGAGAATAGATGAGAATGGCTCTCCAAACTCGTATTTCCCTTGTGTGACACTACACAATCCTCATTGGCATTACTCAATCCATGCATGTGCAAATCACATGCACAACTATAGTCACAACTGACAACTGTCTTGCCCTTTCACTCACCTCTAACACTTGTCTCAACTGAACTGTCCATGCACTGAGTTAACTGATGTATTCCTTAGTTGATTTATGAGTTAATAATTAGTGAATTAATTAATAACTAATTCATACCACTCAACACTATTGTATTTGTTAGTTAGACTAAATACAACTAGTTCAACTAAGTCAAACTGAAGACAATTCCATCAACTCCTCAATCAACTCCACCAAACTCAATCACTTGAGTTCTAACTGAAGTCCTTCATGCAATAGCTCAACTAACCCATAAGAAAAACGTATTTCCTTCTGGCAGTTGCATGTGCCACATCCGTAGCTCGAACTGAAGTGCTCCAAGAGAATAAGATAATGTTTATAATCCAAATATTATTGAGAGCTAATAATATTCGATTGTTCTATTTTTAGCCTGGCAGTCTAAAAATAGATTCCGCCCATATGTCTAAAAATAGAGGTCCATCTATTTTTACCAACTTGACCAACCATCCACAAATAACATCCTACAATTCATAGACCATGATCCATATGTCTAAAAATAGACTTTGCGCCAAAAATAGCCTGCGGGACCACTTAGTGAAGGCGACTTCTTTTCACTAAGCTCCATCATCTTGTTGCATTTTCAACACT
>APFE031185900.1:0-32637 GCA_000404065.3 Pinus taeda
GAAAAGATAAAATAATAATAACAAGGCATCAGGTTAATTGTTGTCAAGGTGGAGATTGTTGACATTTTCTGTTTGGAATCAAATAGGCAAAAATCTCTGAAGGTGACAACAATAGAATTCAGGTCCTAGATTAACTCCAGTTTGTTGGGAGGGAGTTAATTCCTCCTATATTTGATGTGAGGGAGTTAGTGAGGCTGTTAGATTCTCTATGCTATATAACAGGCAATCATTCGGATGTTGGCTAAGAGTATGTGAGAGTTTTGTGAGGATTTCATGATGTAATCTCCTGTTTGATTAATAAATTCATGATGCCTATGTTTGGTGGACGTAGCCCAGATTGGTTGGGTGAACCACGTTAAACTCTTGTGTTTTATGTGCTTGATTTATTCTGTTGTGTGTTTATTTGATTAAGTTGTGCATCTGGGACTAACATCCCTTCCCTACAAGCTTCACAACATATATCTTGAGTCCAAATAAATTCCATGACGGTGGGCATGGACTTCTAGTGTAGATTCCTAGTAGATATTAACACTTAGGTGCACATTGTGAAATGGTTCATCAAAAGCAAGAAATGGAAGCTCTCCAAGGACTAATTAGAGGTTGAGTTCAAATATTAATTGCGACTTAGACTTCAACCCAAGAACACAAGACACTGTAATATTTATACTAATTGAGCTACAGTGGATGAATAAGGTTTTCATAGCTCACATGGAGGGAGAGAGTGGTAATCAATAGCACTAAATCTTCCAAAGAGTAAACATAAGGACCAAAAAATTGATGTGTTATGTAGAGAGGTTTTCAATGTTGTGATTATTGACAATATCCATCCTTATGATCAAAACATCCAAAGATAGGATACATATTAATATGTTTCCTCTATTACTACTTCTTCAAACCAAATTTTCTTAGATTGGGTACACAAGGCTCAAATTGATAGAAGCCACTTACAATATTATTTCGTAGCCTTGAGAGACTCAACTAAATCTGAACTTGTGACCTACAACCTCTCCATAAACAACATACTTTGCATGATTAGTTCAAATTTTTGAGCTAATCCCAAGACTCGATATCCATACACACACAACTTCAAATATAAGCCAAAACCACTTGAGTTAATCTTCTTGGCTAACACTTTGGATTATATCTATATCTATATATATTCATTTCCAATGAAAGCTATGTATTCATCCTAATGAAACTCTACAAGATCTCTTTATCTTCCCCATAATATATTATCATAAAGAAACTTAGAAATAAACAACTAGCCATAATACCGATTCATAATCTTGAGGGGCTTGATCACTTCAAGTGTTTTCATATAAAATTTCCTTTTAACAATATATCATAGTAGCATATGGAGCATAGAGAAGGTGGTGATAGGGTGTTTTGTTAAAGCACTTCATGGTGTAAAGGTCATTGATTAGGAAGTTCATGGGCAAAAATCCAACCATGCTAATAGTTGGTGCATCCTAGGTCGAGTGTGATTTTCGAGTGATTTTAGCAGCTTAAATGGAGAGGAGAGAAATGTTGATCAACCTATATGAGTTTAGAGACTCAACACCAATATTGTTATGACATGTTTCACATTTATAAGGAATGAACCTACCATAATCTATGGGTGTCTCTTCTACAACCCCCTTGTATTTATTGATTCATTGAATTCAACCATTGGAGGCCAATTCTCGACCAAACCCATTCAATTTTTAAAGTTCTTAACAATGGATGGAGTGCGCACCCAAAATGTTGGACGAGATTAAACATCCTATAAATTTATCTCTAAGAAACCAAGCCAAGTCAATTAATATAGTCCTACATTTTACCGTATATGACAACCATTTTTTAATCATCCTTAGTATTTTTTAAACAACCTTGATTTGGTTACATACCCAAAGTTATGTTGTATTAAAAATCTTCTATGATGACCAAATGGCTAGAGCTCTAAGAACAGTTCCACCAACAGGGCAGGAATTTCAAATCTGAAACATTTATGCAATTCTAATACTTGTTTTAATCATTTTAACTGAAGATTTAAACACAAAGTGCTGATGGGTGGGGGAGATTTTTTATTATATTTGACAAAGAAAATGACATGGTGAAAAGCAATTTTCCCATCAAATTCTACCCCATGTGAGGCATTTAAAAAAAAATGGAAAAGATATATCATAATTCAACACATTTAATTTTAACCAAATGAGCTACTAATTAAAGAAAAAAACAATTTAAATAATATTTATTACATATATTAAAAAAAATTATTATTAAATTCCAAAAATACTCAAATTTATAATTAAACTACTCAAAGCAAATAATAGTTAACTTTGTTAGAGTAGTTACCGAACCAGAATTTGTGCTTTGTAGCAATTTACAATTTGTCACAACCAACGTTTTTTAAGATGAGGTTAATCTAGATTCACATGTGAGCAATTCCTATCGAGTTAAACAATTTGTATAATTTCAAATGCTTCATGCCACTTTGATATATTACTATTTTGTCAATTTATTTTGTAATATTAGATAGAATTTATTATTATTATTATTTTTAAATTAGGTTAGAATAGAATTGCAAAAGAGAATATATTGACAATTATAAATTATATAATGTCTCACTTACTTGTAAGTGTTCTCTAAATAACCATGACACATAATAAAATTGTTCAAAATTGTCAAAAGACTGATGCAGAAAAATTAAATCCGTGCTTTTCCCGGAGATAAATCGTTGTATGGAATATAATAGAGAGCATAAGTAGAAATACCATCACGTTGTTCCATAATCTCCCAAGTGCATGCGTCCATTGATAGTCCTTATTTTGAGAGGTGATCTGCTTCCTCATTCCATTCTCTATAGATGAGTGAACATGAAAATAAATTAAAAGAGCTTTTAAGCCAAATTGCTTCTTCCAAAATACGTATGAGTAAAATATTTTTGCAAGCTTGGGTGTTATTGAAGCAATTTATTATTAGCATGGAATTCGCATATACTTGAATCTGAGTGCATCCTTAGGTAAAGTGAATAGGAGAAAATTTTTGCAAGCCAAGACTTTTGCTAGACCCTGTACCAAAACTAATTTTTGTACAAAAAAAGTATAATTATGAGAGGAAGAGAATGAATACCCTACATTGTTCTTCTCTAAATTGTATGATGCTCCATTAAAAAGATCCCATGGTTTAAATTTATCGAGACTTTTGCACTTATTACTTTGGGGGAGGGGGGGGGAGTGGCAGGTCGAAACCTTTATCCTTAGGAAAATGTTCTAGGATAGATAAAGTTTTGGTAGCAGAATGTTCAGGGATAAAGTGTTTATCTTAGAAGATGACTCCATTCTAGGCTAGCCATACCCCCTAGCATATGATCAATGGAAGAGCTTTGAAAGAATGACAATTCGAGTTGGAAAGCCAAACCCCACATGCCCACTCCAAATCCTCCCTTGAACATACCCCTAAGTGGTCAACGACTTGTTTGCAGATGTTCCATACCTTCTGATAAAAAGACAAGTCATACAAATGTGCTTTGCACTTTCTTCATCATTTTTGCACAAGGAACACAACCTGGCCCAATAAAAATAAAATAAAATTGAAGGATATCCCAAGTGGGAATTTTATTTTCCAAAAGGCACCAAGTGAAAAGTTTTGATTTTGTTCGGAACTTAGCTTACCATAACACCTTCCACCACAACTTGATAATGGTAGCATCTCTAACATCCATAAGAAATATGTGTCCAATTTTATGGGTATAACAGCCAAAGGGAGAGATGCTTCAATCTAATTCATCTTCTATGTTTATCAATTGAAGGTGTCCAATTGATAAGGCATCCAAATATCCATTCCATGCCTCTCTAAAGTCCCCTTCTAGATCTAATTCATCCATTGAAACCCATTCTTCGCTCCATGTAGTTTTTAATATTGGACTGAAAATGAACAAGATTTTGGAGATACCTCTGTTTCTCAGGTGATAAATTAAAGTAGGGGGAAGGACCTTAACCATTGTTTAACCATGGATGGTGATGCAAGCTTAGAGCTTGCAATACCCAAGATCTTCATATAACCATGCATATAAGAATGCATACTCAGCAAATCCCCAAATTGAAAACCTCAATCACTGGCAAATTCAACTCTTTCCCTATTTCAACATGCGGAAGCTTTCCAATCATTATAATACCATCTCATATGATATCAATCTCAATCCACTCTCCTTCAAGCTGTTTCATAACGTTTGAAACCTTCAAATAATATTCAAATGATTTTGAAAAACCATGTCAATGCCAACATTCACATGGGCTTATACCATCATCCCAAAACCTGAATCTGCATTTCCAATTCAAGCTTACACATTTTCATCATATCTCATTTCCATTTCATAGGGCTTTTATAAAATTCAAATCTCAAATCAAAAAATATAACTTTATACAAAATTCCAATCCATGTGTTTATGCTTTGACACCCATCATTCAATTACAAAGTCAAATCTTGTACATATACCTTTTGAGATCAGATTTCACAATCAAAGTCATCAAACAAATGCACCCTGGTTATCATTATACATGTGCCTCATCAGTTTTAAAACGAGTTTGCATTCATCTTATTCCATCAATCTCTATGAAAACTAATAACATCGCCTAATGAATTCACCTCAACGTGCTTACTGTTATACACCTTGCAAATTTACCAGCGTCTTCAACACTTCCATCCACAATATCAAATCTTATATGAGTTATGATTAGCTGCAAAAAACCTTTGAACTTCTGAAGGTCCAAATCACGGTCCAGTTTACTCAACACGCCCTCAATACAACAGAATTTTCAGATGAACCGGTTAAAATTAAATACCAGAACTTCATGCTTACCAAAGCTGCCTTGAACGAATTTGCCAGACATATGTCTCTGCGTTCTCCAACATTTATTGTTCCACTTAATAAATACAATTACTTCAACATCAACAAAAATCTGTTCACAAGACTGACATCGCTCTAGAAATTTTGGCGCTCATTCAATCTACAGGTCGATATTAGAATTGAACCCCTCTGACAATTTCCTCTGTTCAATGCAGACTCTTGCTACGTGACATTCCAATCATAAGTCGAAATCTTCAATTCTGGATTGTTTAAACACACGAGCAGGCAACATTGCTATCATTATGCATTTCTTTCAACATTCAAACTGTATTTAAATTACCTCTGTTCCCATTACATCTCGTTGGTCTTGAACCCAGTCTTCATTTTGTTAAAAAATCTTTATCGCCTTCAATTGTTTACTATGCACCCTTTATACAGCAAATGGATTCTCCAACTAATCGATACCATCCTGTAGCTACAACACACTAAACGAAGATCAATTACGCATCCCACAATTGACATTCAATAATCTGTGTCTTTGAGATCTTATATCAGTGCTATGTGAATTTTAACAACAGCGTTTTTAAAAACCGCACCATTAACAACAATTTAATTAGTTTTCACCATCATGTATATGTCTTCATGAGTTCGAATTTCCAATCTGACATGCCGGAATCACACATTTACTGTATTGTTCAATGCTATTCGAAACATATCAAATTTCAATTGAATTCCGACAGAATTTCAACATAACTCTGCGCACCTCTATATTCAGTTCCTCATATTAACCAATCGATCTCTAACAGAAATCTTTTCTTAGAATGGTGCCCTTTGCAAACAGAGATTTTAATACCATTTACCCTTGATGATTTGCATAACAGTTTTCACATAAATAAATGTGATTTCAGGCCCATTGATCATTAATTTAACAATGTTACAAACAAATATACAATTTCTCAATCACCCAATATATATAAACTGAAATAAAACAATGACTTAAAACTTTTTACTGGCCAGATGTTTCAATGCCATGGCCCTTTACAATTTCTGAAGGCTTACAACCTTGCTGCTCAAACCTACTCTCAATCTCTCATGTGTTTTTCTCTCAAAACCCCCTCTTATTTATACAATTTTAAAAAATCATTTAATTTAATGCTCAATCCCTTCAATTCCTCAACAATCCCCTAAATCTCTCAACATCCCTAAAGGATAGCTCTTTATCCCTAAAATCCTTCAACTAATTAAATTCCCTCATATCCTTTTATTAAATAAAAAGATATTTACAAAAATCCTCACCTTCTCCTATTTTATTCAAATTAATTAATAAAATATTAAAAATCATCACACCCCCTTTTAACATATTTACAAAATAAAAAATGCCCTTGATGCTCCTGCATCAAACTCCCCATGCAAGAAAATTCATAACCACCTGGTCATAAGTCTGGATATTTCCTCCTAGATCCCAAATTTTATTTTGTAATCTTTCCGTGCTTGTCGATTTCTTTACTACTGTTGTTATCTGCTGTTGTCTTCCAGGTTTCCATATTTTGTGTTGTAGTGCTCCACTTGCTCTGCTCTTGCAATCTTTCGTTGTCTTTCTCTTGTTGTCGTTCCTTTTCTTTCTTTCGGTTGTCTTTCTCTGCGATGTTTTTATCATTAACCTCCTTATCAACTCAATTTCCCTGTCCAGTATGTCCTTTGTCTGCTGATTGTTTCCATCTCTTGATTTTTGAACTCTCAATCTTGCTTGTTCTTCATTTGTTTTGATTACCTTTTCTGCTGCTGCTACTGTAAATGTTGCCTCACGTGTTGCTCTAGCTGTCATTATGATTGTTGCGGCCTCCCAAACTTCCTTTCCCTCTGCAACGTTCCTTTGCTTTTCACCTGCAATTTCATCTGTAATTTCTTCTTGATTATCATTTATGACAACTGCTTTTTCATCCTTCATCAGCAATATATCCTGGACATTCATCCTCTTTTCTTCCAATTTCCTCCTTTGAAAGTCTAATTCTGTATATAACTCAATGATTTTACTTGGAGTGGACTTCAGAAACTTTACACGATCTTCCATTTCCTCATTTTTTATTGTCCCATTATCACATGGTCTTTCTTCTGCTAAATCTTCTTTAACATCCTTCAGTAGATGTTCTTCCTCTTCTTCCAAACCTGCAATCGCACACAAATCATTAGTTTTAAAATCACAAGACCTTACAGTCTTATTTGATGCTTCAGTCATCAAGTCTTCGGGCTTCTTCGAATCATTCATATGATTCAACTCCTCTAGCTCTTCATCACTTTCAAAAAGTAATGGTCCACTCTCTGGGTAACATAACGAAACTTCAACATCTTCTTCAGCATCTTCATTTTGCTGTAGCTCAACTCTTTCGAGCTTCTCTATGCTCTGTTTGGCACCTATAACTTGTTCAAGTTCCCTTAGTTCCTTTATCAACTGCAAATTTACCTGATGATTCCACTTCTCTTGTAGTCTCTGCCACCTCAGCTTCTTTCTTATGTCATAACCATGCTTCTGGTTTTCCTCATTTCTTTGCAACATCTCCATTAACACCTCAAGCTGAACTGCTATCTCAGCCTTCTCCCTTTCATATTCCTCTTTGCTTAACTGTCTCTGTATGCCAATTACCTTGGCATCCTTCTTCTTTTGTCCTCTGCTGTGGTTTATTTCAGAACCTCTGTTACGACTGTCACTAGTCATCATCCTTTCCATCTATATGAGTTCGTCACTCACTTTACTATGAGTTGCACTAAAGCCTCTTCAGCAGCAAGTCCTGTCCTGCCGCCACCTACCTCACCAAGCTCTCCTCCCTCAGTCTTTTGGTAAAAAATTGCTTCTCTATCTCCCGAACCTCCTTTGAGCACTTCTCTTTGCTCTTCCTGGGCTTCAACTCATCTGTTTGTTCACAACTGTCCTCCTTATCCAATCTCTATTGGAATTCCTCAAGGTTCTGCCACCTCTATGTTTTCACCTAGAAACTTTCACCAACTTCCTTTATCTGTTAGAAATTTCCTTTTGGGAGTTGCAATAATATTTCAATGCAAAGAAAACATATCATCTTACCTCCAAGATCTCAGTTGATCTTGTCCTTCCATTTTCCTGCTCTTCAATTACCTTCAGAATCTCACCACTCCTGCAAATCTGTTTCAGCAAATCTTTATGCTTCCTCTACATAAATTCTCGATATTTAACCACTGTTAATCAGATTTTAAAATCTGATTCTCTCTTCCAATTTTCTGGCTTGATCTGGCAAACTTTAGCTATCAGCAACAATTCCTTCTTTGCTGAGTTTCTTCTTTGCTGCAACCATCAATCCTTAATATGTTTCTTGTCAGTAAAACTCAAATCAAAATTAACCAAACACAATACCTGCATGATCCAAGTGAATTTCCATTTCCCAACATCGCTGTGGGTTCTTTTCTGTCTCTGCAATTCTGGTTAATTCTGCTTTACCTACCTCTAAGAACTTAATTGTTCTTCTCCATTCTCCCAGCTGTACTCTGCTTGCTTGACTTTCAGATTAAAATCTGATCTCCTTTACCTGAATTCTATTTCACTTGCAATTGTAGATTTAAAATCTGATCTTCATCATTCATCCCACATTCAGAAATACATTCTAGTTCAACAAACCTTCTGCCTTCATTCAGAAAAACAAACATTCTTCATTTCAACAGAGCCAAGCTCTGATACCAAAAATTGACGCAAGCTTAGAGCTTGCAATACCCAAGATATTCATATAACCATGCATATAAGAATGCATACTCAGCAAATCCCCAAATTAAAAACCTCAATCACTGGAAAATTCAACCCTTTTCCTATTTCAACATGCGGAAGCTTTCCAATCATTATAATACCATCTCATATGATATCAATCTCAATCCACTCTCCTTCAATCTGTTTCATAACTTTTGAAACCTTCAAATAATATTCAAATGATTTTGAAAAACCATATCAATGCCAACATTCACATGGGCTTATACCCATCATCCCAAAACCTGAATCTGCATTTCCAATTCAAGCTTACACGTTTTCATCATATCTCATTTCCATTTCATAGGGATTTTATAAAATTCAAATCTCAAATCAAAAAATATAACATTATACAACATTCCAATCCATGTGTTTATGCTTTCACACCCATCATTCAATTACAAAGTCAAATCTTGTACATATACCTTTTGAGATCAGATTTCACAATCAAAGTCATCAAACAAATGCGCCCTGGTTATCATTATACATGTGCCTCATCAGTTTTAAAACGTGTTTGCATTCATCTTATTCCATCAATCTCTATGAAAACTAATAACATCGCCTAATGAATTCACCTCAACGTGCTTACTGTTATACACCTTGCAAATTTACCAGCGTCTTCAACGCTTCCATCCACAATATCAAATCTTATATGAGTTATGATTAGCTGCAAAAAACATTCGAACTTCTGAAGGTCCGAATCACAGTCCAGTTTACTCAACACGCCATCAATACAACAGAATTTTCAGATGAACCGGTTAAAATTAAATACCAGAACTTCATGCTTACCAAAGCTGCCTTCAACGAATTTGCCAGACATATGTCTCTGCGTTCTCCAACATTTACTGTTCCACTTAATAAACACAATTACTTCAACATCAACAAAAATCTATTCACAAGACTGACATCGCTCCAGAAATTTTGGCGCTCATTCAATCTACAGGTCGATATTAGAATTGAACCCCTCTAACAATTTCCTCTATTCAATGCAGACTCTTGCTATGTGACATTCCAATCATAAGTTATAATCTTCAATTCTGGATTGTTTAAACACACGAGCAGGCAGCAATTGCTATCATTATGCATTTATTTCAACATTCAAACTGTATTTAAATTACCTCTATTCCCATTACATCTCGTTGGTCTTGAACCGAGTCTTCATTTTGTTAAAAAATATTTGTCGCCTTCAATTGTTTAATATGCACCCTTTATACAGCAAATGGATTCTCCAACTAATCGATACCATCCTGTAGCTACAACACACTAAACGAAGAGCAATTACGCATCCCACAATTGACATTCAATAATCTATGTCTTTGAGATCTTATATCAGTGCTATGTGAATTTTAACAACAACGTTTTTAAAAGCCGCACCATTAACAACAGTTTAATTAGTTTTCACCATCATTTATATGTCTTCATGAGTTCGACTTTCCAATCTGACATGCCGGAATCACACATTTACTGTAATGTTCAATGCTATTCGAAACATATCAAATTTCAATTGAATTCCGACAGAATTTCAACATAACTCTGCGCACCTCTATATTCAGTTCCTCATATTAACCAATCGATCTCTAACAGAAATATTTTCTTAGAATGGCGCCCTTTGCAAACAGAGATTTTAATACCATTTACCCTTGATGATTTGCATAACAGTTTTCACATAAAT
The DNA here is from genome assembly GCA_000404065.3 of Pinus taeda. Taxonomy (NCBI): domain Eukaryota; kingdom Viridiplantae; phylum Streptophyta; class Pinopsida; order Pinales; family Pinaceae; genus Pinus; species Pinus taeda. The sequence continues at coordinate 10,264 of APFE031185900.1, forward strand.
AAATGTGATTTCAAGCCCATCGATCATTAATTTAACAATGTTACGAACAAATATACAATTTCTCAATCACCCAATATATATAAACTGAAATAAAACAATGACTTACAACTTTTTACTGGCCAGATGTTTCAATGCCATGGCCCTTTACAATTTCTGAAGGCTTACAGCCTTGCTGCTCAAACCTACTTTCAATCTCTCATGTGTTTTTCTCTCAAAACCCCCTCCTATTTATACGATTTTAAAAAGTCATTTAATTTAATGCTCAATCCCTTCAATTCCTCAACAATCCCCTAAATCTCTCAACATCCCTAAAGGATAGCTCTTTATCCCTAAAATCCAGCAACTATTAAATTCCCTCATATCCTTTTATTAAATAAAAAGATATTTACAAAAATCCTCACCTTCTCCTATTTTATTCAAATTAATTAATAAAATATTAAAAATCATCACACCCCTTTTAACATATTTACAAAATAAAAAACGCCCTTGATGCTCCTGCATCAGATGGAGACATATTCTCACATGCACTTTTCTTCCTACTTTCCAAGCCATTCGACTTCTTATAATTTCAAACTATTTAATAATATCCCTCCATATGACATAGATGTTTGTTCACTACTTGTCCACCTTCTCGATCCAATTTTCGAGTGAACTCGGGGAAATGCATTTTTGAGTGACAATCATTTTCCATAAGTTTTGAGTTCAAATTATTATCCACCCACACTCAGTATTCAAATATTGTGATAACAATAACATGTTCTTCAAGCCCCATCCTCCTTAGAGATTTTGCATAGTTAATTTGTCCAATTTAAGCCAAGGAAATACTCCATGATCCTACTTCCCTGAACATAGGAAATTGATGCAAATTCCTTGAACTTTTTCTAGGACACCTTTTGGAATCCATGTGAGGAGCATCCAGTAAATAGGGAAAGCTTCTAAAACTGATTTTATTAAAGCTATCGACACGCTTAAGATAGCCACCAAAAGGATCAACATTTTGGTCTTTTCTCAATTCTAGCTATGAGCGAAAACCAACCCTCCTTTCTATAACAATTTGGTATGAGGTTGACTCCCAGGTACTTTATTCCATCTTCCAATGATTTAGATGCAAAATTAAGACCCTAAATTAGATGGTGTGTCTCCCCATCATACAAATTTTGCATGGAAATTATGGATTTCTTGTTTCTTATTGTCATTTCAGTGGATCTCCCATACAAAGAGAGAATGTCTCACAGCAAGCTCAGTTCTCTAGGAGAACCATTGCAAAAAATGAGGATTTCCTCGACGAAGAGAAGATGTGTTATGGCTAGGGCCTTAACAATAAGATTTCCTTAGAATTCACCCCATCTTTTTGCCTCTGTCAGTAGGAAACTGAGCCCTTCTGCTACCAACAAAAATGGTAGCGTGGAGAGAGGTCCCTGACGAAAACCTATTTGTGCCTAAAAGAAAGGAATGGTTCATCCATTGATTCACTGTGATTGAAATGGTCTAAATAAAACTCATCACCTAGGAAATGAAGTGCGGCTTGAAGCCCACATGTGTCATAAGAAGCCTTAGGTAGATCTAGTTGACTCTGTCATAAGATTTAGAGAAGTTAATATCGATAATAGCCCCTTTTAAATTCATAATTTTCAAACTGTGTAAGCCCTTTTGAGCCACACCAATTGCTTCATGGAGATTGTCTCCCCTCCAAAAATGTAAATTTCTCTTTAGAAATAGATATAGGGAGGATGGGTTTGATTCTTAAGGAAATGATTTTTGCCATGACCTTATATATTGCATTGGATGGGGAGATAGGTTGAAAAAATTCCATAGAAGATGGATCGTCCACCTTGGGAATAAGAATGACGAAAGAAATATTGGGGCTTTTGTCTTTCTAAAAAATTGTGCAAAGCAATTTTTAGTTCACCTTTATAAAATTTATCCATGATTTCCCTATTATAATCTTCCCCAACCAACCTAGGGAAAAGCTAATGTATTCTAATCACATCTGTGATTGTGGCTCTAGCTGGGGAATAGCAGAAGTTTTTTCTTGAATAGGGTTTTATGCCTTCAAAATTTGAAATTGCCATGGCATTAAGGCCTTGAAGAATCCATATGGTATTGTGCATTTTCCTTCCCTTGGCGTACGTTTGGAAAAATTATGTGTTCTCATCTCCACTAGCCAGCCAAATTTCCTTCTTTTTTAATCACCACTCCTCTCATTCTTCTAAGAGCACTTTATCCTATTTTTATAGAGTCATAAGAGCCTTCATTGATTCAAAAGAGATGAATACCTCTCCTTCATTATCGGTAAATTCCCAAATCTATTTTTCAATATCCTATAATTGATAGACCTTTATCCTTAGGAAAATGTTCTAGGATAGCTAAAATTTTGGCCACAGAATGTTCATAGATAGAGGGTTTATCCTGGAAGATGACTCTATTCCAAGGCAAGCATACCCCCTAGCATATTATCAATGGGAGAGCTTTGAAAGAATGAAAATTTGAGTTAGAAAGCCAAACACCCTTGCCCACTCCAAATCCTCCCTTGAACATACCCCTAAGTGGTCAGTGACTTGTTTGCAAATGTGCCATACCTTCTGATAAAAATGACAAGTAATGAAAATGTGCTTTGCACTTTCTTCATCATTTCTGCACAAGGAACACCAACCTGGCCCAATAAATAAAAGTATTGAAGGATATCTCAAGTATGGATTTTATTTTCCAAAAAGCACCAAGTGAAAAGTTTTGATTTCGTTGGGAACTTATCTTACCAAAATAGTTTCCACCACCACATGATAACGGTATCATCTCTAACATCCATAAGAAATATGTGTCCAATTTTATGGGCATAACAACCAAAGGGAGAGATGCTTCAATCTAATTCATCTTCAATGTTTCTTAGTTGAATGTGTCCAGTTGATAGAGCATCCAAATATCCATTCCATGCCTCTCTAAAATCCCCTTCTAGACCCAATTGATTTGTTGAAACCCATTCTTGACTACATGTAGTTTCTACTATTGGATTGAAAATGAGCATGAGTTTGGAGATACCTTTGTTTCTCAGGTGGTTAATTAAAGTGGGGGGAAGGACCTTAACCACTCTTTTTGCATGGATGGAGACCTATTCTCACATGCACTTTTCTTCCTACTTTCCAAGCCATTCAACTTCTTATAATTTCAAAGGAGTTAATAGTAGCCCTCTATATGACATAGATGTTTGTTCACTACTTGTCCACCTTCTTGATCCAATCTTCCAGTGAACTTAGGGAAATGCATTTTTGAGTGACAATCATTGTCCATAAGTTTTGAGTTCAAAATATTCTCCACCCACACTTAGTATCCAAATATTTTGATAACAAGAAAATGTTCTTCAAGCCCCATCCTCCTTATAGATTTTTCATAGCTAATTTGTCCCATTTAAGCCAAGGAAATACTCGATGATCGTACTTCCCCGACCATGGGAAATTGATCCAAATTCCTTGAACTTTTTCTATGACACCTTTTGGAATCCATGTGAGGAGCATCCAACAAATAGTGAAAGATTCTAAAATCGATTTTATCGGAACTATCAGCCCGCTCAAGATAGCCACCAAAAGGATCAACATTTTGGTATTTTCTCAATCCTAGCCTTGAGCGAAAACCAACCCTCCTTTCTATAAAAATTTGGTATGAGGTTGACTCCCAGGCACTTTATTCCATCTTGTAATGAGTTAGATGCAAAATGAAGTCCCTAAATGAGATGTTGTGTCTCCCCATCATACAAATTTTGCATGGAAATTTTGGATTTCTTGTTGCTTATTTTCATTCCAGTGGATTTCCCATACAAAGAGAGAATGTCTCACAACAAGCTCAGTTCTCTAAGAAAACCATTGCAAAAAATGAGGATTTCATCGACGAAGAGAAGATGTGTTATGGCTAGGACCTTAACAATAAGAGTTCCTTAGAATTTACCCATCTTTTTGCCTCTGTTAGTAGGAAACTAAGCCCTTCTTCTAACAACAACAATGGTAGCGTGGAGAGAGGTCCCTGATGCAAACCTATTTGTTCCTAAAAGAAAGGGAAGGTTCATCCACTGATTAACATTGTGATCGAAATGGTATAACTAAAACTCATCACCTAGGAAATGAAGTATGGGTTGAAGCCCACATGTGTCATAAGAAGCCTTGGGTAGATCTAGTTGACTCTGTCATAAGATTTAGAGAAGTCAATCTTGATAATATCCCCTTTTAAATTCATGATTTTCAAATTGTGTAAGCCCTCTTGAGCCGCATCGATTGCTTCATGGAGTTTGTCTCCCCTCCAAAAATGCAAATTTCTCTTTAGAAATAGATATAGGGAGGATGGGTTTGATTCTTAAGGAAATGATTTTTGCTATGACCGTATATATTTCATTGGATGGGGAGATAGGTTGAAACTTTTCTATAGAAGATGGGTCATGCACCTTGGGAATAAGAGTGATGAAAGACATATTGGGGCTTTTGTCTTTCTAAAAATCTATGAAAAACAATTTTTAGTTCATCTTTATAAAATTCATCCATGATTTCCCTATTCTCATCTTCCTCAACCAACCTAGGGAAAAGATAATGTATTCTAATCAGATCTGTGATCTGGCTCTAGCTAGGGAATAGAAGAGGTTTTTGCTTGAATAGGGTTTTATGCCTTCAAATTTTGAAATTGCCATGGCATCAGGGCCTTGAAGAATCCATATGGTATTGTGCATTTTCCTTCCCTTGACGTAGGTCTGGAAAAATTATGTGTTCTCATCTCCACTACCCAACCAAATTTCTCTTATTTTGTAATCATCACTCCTCTCTTTCTTCTAAGAGCACTTTATCCTATTTTTATAGAGTCATAAAACCCTTCGTTGATTCAGAAGAGATGAATACTTCCCCTTCATTATCAGTAAATTCCCAAAGCTAATTTTCAATATTGCATAATTGATAGACCTTTATCCTTAGGAAAATGTTATAGGATAGTTAAAGTTTTGGCAGCAGAATGTTCACGGATCGAGGGTTTATCTTGGAAGATGACTCTATTCCAGGCCAGCCATACCCCCTAGCATATGATTAATGGAAGAACTTTGAAAGAATGAAAATTCAAGTTGGAAAACCAAACCCCCCATGCCCACTCCAAATCCTCCCTTGAACATACCCCTAAGTGGTCAGCGAATTGTTTGCAGATGTTCCATACCTTGTGATAAAAAAGGAAAGTCATGAAAATATGCTTTTTACGTTTTTCATCATTTTTGCACAAGGAACACTAACCTGGCCCAATAAAAAAAATTTGAAGGATATCCCAAGTGGGGATTTTATTTTCCAAAAAGCCCCACGTGAAAAGTTTTTATTTTGTTGGGAACTTAGCTTACCATAACACCTTCACCACCACTTGATAACAGTATCATCTCTAACATCCATAAGAAATATGTGTCCAATTTTATGGGTATAACAGTGAAAGGGAGAGATGCTTCAATCTAATTAATCTTCTATGTTTGTCAGTTGAATGTGTCTAGTTGATAGGGCATCCAAATATCGATTCCATGCCTCTCTAAAGTCCTCTTCTAGACCCAATTCATCCGTTGAAAACCATTCTTTCCTCCATATGGTTTTTACTATTGGATTGAAAATGAGCATGAGTTTGGAGATACCTCTATTTCTCAGGTTGTAAATTAAAGTGGGGGCAAGGACCTTAAACATGGTTTGGTCATGGATGTAGACCTATTCTCAAATGCACTTTTCTTCCTACTTTTCAAGCCATTCCAATTCATATAATTTCAAAGGAGTTAATAATATCCATCTGTATGACATAGATGTTTATTCACTACTTGTCCACCTTCTTGATCCAATCTTCCAGTGAACTCAGGGAAATGCATTTTTGAGTGACAATCATTGTCCATAAGTTTTGAGTTTGAATTATTCTCCACCCACACTTAGTATGCAAATATGTTGATAACAAGAACATATTCTTCAAGCCCCATCGTCCATAGAGATTTTGCATAGCTAATTTGTCCCATTTAAGCCAAGGAATACTCCATGATCCTACTTCCCCAACCATAGGAAATTGATGCCAATTCCTTGAACGTTTTCTAGGACACCTTTTGGAATCCATGCGAGGGGCATCTAGTAAATATGAAAATATTCTAAAATTGATTTTATTCGAACTATCGACCCACTCAAGATAGCCACCAAAAGGATCGACTTTTCGGTCTTTTCTTAATCCTAGCTATGAGTGAAAACCAACCCTCCTTATCTGGATTTAAACAGGAACGCAACAAATTAGAGAGATAACCATCAACATAGAGATGTAGCAGAAACAATACTTCATTTCATTAATGTAAAATACTGAAATATGCTTACAAACAGCAATGGAAATAAACCAGCTAGGGTGATGGTAGCTTATCTATGAGAAGAGATGTGGCAGCTACATGACTCTAAATTGTGTTAAAATGAGGCTCCGAGGCCTATTTATTGTTGAGAAGTAATGGAAAACCCTAAACACCCAAAAACCTAACCCTAGAATATGAAATGCAAAATTGTGGGCCCCGTTTGGGTAAATTGGTACATGAACTTCCTGGGGTCGTAACTTTGGCATATGATCTCCATTTGATGTGTACAATATCTTGTTAGAAAGATCTATCTGAGAAATACAACTTTGGGTAGAGCAAAAATTAGTCCATGGACCCATGTTGCTCCCAGTTTTCCCAAAAAATGTCGTTTAGGGCCTCAAAATGGTTCAAGAAGTTCAGGACCCAAAAAACTACTAAAATTAGTAAATTGTGCTACAATTAAGGAAATTGAAAATCTAAAAGAAGCAATGGTGGGGGTCCAAGTGGACTTGGCAGGTGGCCACCAATATCCACCTAGATCATTCCTCCCCCCTTAGGAAGCAATGGTCCCCATTGCGTTGACTTCCTCCATGAGATGATGAAACTTCTGTTGAACTTGGTCCCTGGTGAGCCACTTGCCCTGGTGATGAAGTTGGCCTGCTTTGACAACTCGATATAGCTAGATATTCTATTGGCAAGTGTGCTTGATGTGTGTGTCCATGATCCGATCAGTTGCAGCTTGTTCCATGCAATCTGGATTTAACTTTGTGGGTGTGAGCTATTCTACAATGTCGGATGTGTCTATTAATGGTGGAAAGTATGGCCGAAGGTAGTCCACATTGAATAATGGGTGCAGGCCAAGGAATGGGGGAATGCTAAGCTCAAATGCATTATCTCCCACATCTTTGGTAATGGTGTAAGGACCATATCAGAGTGGTCTAAGTTTCTGATAGGCTCTGGTAAGGTGTTCCTTTTGCAAATGCAACCAGACATTGTCACCCACCTAAAACTTGTGTGGCACCCGATTTTAATCATGTCACTGCTTGTACTTGGCATTTGATTTCTCCATAATGTCATGGACCTGTTGGCAAATATGTTGGATGTGCTCAATGAAGCTACTTGCCTTATCTGTTTCGGACTGGACATGATCCGAATCTGCGTGAGTAGTTCCAAATGGCATGGCTACATCAATGGGACATAGTGGCCGGAATCCCAAGTTCACTTGAAAAGGGTTACGGCCAGTCGAGCTCTGAAGAGCCCGGTTGTAGATGTGTTGAACATAAGGGAGGCTCTCATCCCATGTGCATGGATTCTTTGAGTTTTACATGTGCAGAATGTGTATGATCATCCTGTTGACAACGTCTGTCTGGCCATTAGTTTGAGGACGGAAGGTTGTGGACTTAGTGATTTTGGTGTCCAACATTGACAAGAGACTGGACCAAAATGTACTCAGGAAACTTTTGTCCTGGTCTGAGATGATAGACTGTGGGATCTTAAAATGTACCCACACTCATTCAAAGAAGAGTTTAGAAATAAGCTCTGATGTGATATTCTTCTTGCAAGCCGCCCTAATTGCCATCTTCGAGAACTTGTCAACGACCACAAAAACATAGTCATTTCCATGCTTAGTGGAAGGAAGGCCTAACATGTAGTCCATGGAGATGGATTCCCAAGGTTGACTAGGGGTAGGCAATGGGGTATAGAGGCCTTGCTTCTTAATGGTCAGTTTGGCAATGGCGCAGGTAGTGCATGATCTGATGTACTTGCCGACATCCTGTAGAAGATTCAGCCAATAGAAATACTTCTGCAGTACTGCCACCATTTTCTCGACCCCGAAATTCCCAGCAGCCTCATTGTAGTGTGCTTCCCAAATCATCTTGGCACATTCACTTGAAGGAACACAAAGGTTACCCAGGTGGCATAATAGGGCATCTTGGAGGTGGAAATCTAGAACATGCTAACCCTCGAAGAGTGTCTGGTATGTGTGGCCAAATTCTAGTTTGCTTTTGTAGAGAAGTGGCCAATCAGAAGTCTCGTGCCCACAAGATTTCAGCACGGTGGTTAACACCATGATCGGTGGTTGACTGAGGCAATCTGCAACATTATTGGTGTTGCCTTTCTTATACTTGATATTCAAATGGAACTATTGCAGGTATGTGGACCACTTCTGATGGTGATCATTCTGCAATTTCCCTTGGGTCTGTATGAACTGCAGTGGTCGGTGGTCTATGTGGATGACTGTCTCCTTCCCCAAAATGTAATGCTTCCATTTTCAGCAGGCCTGCACAATGGAATACATCTCTTTGTCATAAGTGGGATACTTCCGGACTGTGTTTGAAAGTGTCTCACTGTGATATGCCACTGGATGCCTCTATTGAGTAAGGACTGCCCCAATAGCATATTCAGAGGCATTTGTCTCGACCTCAAATGGTTGTTGCAAGTTTGGTAATGCGAGAATTGGTGCCGTGTAGAGGCAATATTTCAACTTTGTGAATGCCTTGTGTTGATATTCAGACCAAAAGAATTTTTCTTTCGCTCCTCCCTTGGTGACTTGACTCAAGGGCCAAGTGATATGAGAAAATCCCAACACGAACCTACAGTAGAAGTTGGCAAGACCTAGAAAGTTGCGGAGCTCTGTCAGAGTGGTTGGAGATGGCCAATCCTGAATGACTTGGATCTTGGCTGGACCCACATGCACCCCTTGTTCATCAATAATGTATCCCAGATACTGAACCTAGGTCATGCCAAAAGTTCATTTCTCCAAATTGGCACATAACTTGTGTTGTCGCAGTGTTTAGAGAACTTGTTGGATGTGGTGGAGGTGCTCTTCTCAACTCTAGCTGAAGATCAGGATGTCATCCAAGTATACCACTATAAATGAGTTGGTGAATGGCAACAAGATGTCATCCATTAGCCTCATGAAGGTTGCAGGAGCATTCGTCAATCCAAAAGGCATAACCAACCATTCGAAAAGGCCCTCCTTGGATTTGAAGGCAATCTTCCACACATCGGAGGGTTTGATTGGTACCTGGTGATATCCTGACTTCAAATCAATCTTGCTGAAATATTTTTCCCCCTTCAGTTGGTTCAGGAGGTCATCAATCCATGGTATCGGGTACCTATTACGGACAGTGATCTTGTTCAGTGCCCGATAGTCAATACAGGATCTCCAAGTCCCATCCTTCTTCTGTACCAACACGATCGGGATCCCACAGGGTGATGAACTTAGATGGATGTGACCTTTCTATAGAAGCTCCTGAATCTACCTCTTGATTTCAGGTTCTCCAGAACGGAGTGCCGATAGATTGGTCCATTGGGCAGCGGTGCACCTGGGGTCAGATCAATGGAGTGCTTGACTTGACAATGTAGAGGAACCCCTATGGGGGAGGTGAAGATGTCCTCATACTCCTCCACAACCTTGTCCATCTGTAGTTGTCGTGCAAAGGGGCCCTGTCTGGAGGTCTTGGCCACTGTTTTCTTCTTTCCTTGAGGGCGTATCATTAGAAAAACAAATTTCCCGGTTTTGGAAATGAGCTTACTGCATTTTTTTGTAGTAACCAAATAGATGGCAATAGTCGGTGCTACCTCTAGTATCCTGTACAACTTATTTGAAAAAGTAACAATAACAACACGAGGCCTTCATTCATACATAGCATGTCTCTTCCACAAGTATGGTTGTCCTAATAGTACATCACAAACTTCAAGGGGAGAAATATCACACAATACCTCATTTGTGAAGGGCTTGATGTTGTATGGAAGGCGACACTGCTGACTCACGTGAAGATCCTGTCCTTGGTGAAGCCACCCAATGGTGTACGGTTGTGGATGTGTTATGGTTGGTAAGCCCAACTGCTTCACGACCTCTACTGAAATGAGGTTCTTTTGGCTCCTGCTATCGACAATGAACTATAGCAAGAATCCCTTTACACACATATGGGAGTGGAAGAGATACTCCTCCTCTTCTGGATCTTTGGGTTCCTCCTTCTATATCTTCGTGGTGGCAACGATGGCATTGGGCTCCGCATCAATAATCTGCTTCCCTTTGTCATTCCCCTTATTGGGTTCTAACTCAGAGTTGAAACATGCATTTTATTTTGAAACCTTTAGCTCGGCCACCAGTGACTTCTTATCCCGACACTCACTTGTGTTGCGAGTGGAGCTCTTAGGGAACTCACACCACTTTCCCGTGTCCTTTTTCGGCTTCATGGCACTATTATTTGCTTGCAACTTTGGCGGGTTATCTTGGGCCACCCCACCTTGGCTTTGTCCTTTGTTCTGCAATTTGGGGGCACCTTTCCCTTGCTTCAGATTCGCATATCCAATGTCTCGCTTCTTCTATTTACACTTTTGCTCGACCTTGACAGCATATCGGTATGTTGTGCCGACTGAGGGGATGTTCAGGAATTATATTTCTTCCTATATGTACTTGTGCAGGTAGTCGTGGTATTTGAGTACCAAATGCTACTCCAAATCCTTGATACCCAACTTTGTGCAAATGGTATGGAAAATATTGGTAAACTCCGGCACGTCTTGGTCCCTCCCTTGTTGCAGCGTGGTCCACTTTATGTATTGATCCTCATAGCTTCTGACAGGGTCGTACTGCTCCTTCTCGCACCCCAGAATGAATCCCAAGTGGGTGCGGTTGAAAGTAGTGAGCCTGTACTTTCATCCTTTTGCTCACAATAGGTTTCCCCCTAGTCCTTGACGTGGGGGGCTACTTTGAGAAGAGCGAAAATAATCTTTTCTCGACTGGAAAAATCATGAACTGAAAAATAACCCTCTAGCAGATTTAACCATTTATTGACGGCATCTGCGTCTATCTGACCCTTGAATATGGGGATTTCAAAATTAACTTGTACCTTAAACGGTGTGGTGTTTCCAGAGTAGCTATTGGAAGCCGATGCGTCGCCCCTGGGTAGCCGCTAAAGGATTTGGGCAAAGTTTTCCATCATCGTGTTCCTTTGTCGCTCGAGGGCTTCTTTGAGCAAGATTTTGATAGGATCTCCTGCCCCCTCATCTTTCTTTTCATCTGCCATGGGAGGCCGTAAGGATTTGCGAGGTTGGTCTTGCAAAGGTTTGAACAGTTCAGGCCCCAACTCCTTAGATTCCGACCTCATTGGGGACATGAAAAGAAAAACAGAGAAAAATCAAACTGCTCTGATACCACTGATCTGGATTTAAATAAGAATGCAACAAATTACAAAGATAACCATAAACACAGAGATGCAACGAAAATAATTATTCATTTCATTAATGTAAAACACTGAAATATGCTTACAAACAATAATGGAAATAAAGCAGCTAGGGCGATGGTAGCTTATCTCTGAGAAGAGATGTGGCGGCTACATGCCTTTGAACTGTGTTACAATGAGGCTTGAAGGCATATTTTTTGTTGAGAAACAACGAAAAACCCTAAACACCGAAAAACCTAACCCTAGAAGATGAAACGCAAAACTGTGGGCCCCGTTTGGGTAAATTGGTACATCAACTTCCCGGGGTCGTAACTTTGGCATATGATCTTCGTTTGACACTCGCAATATCTCGTTAGAAAGATCTATCCTAGAACTATAACTTTGGGGCCTCAAAACGGCTCTAGAAGTTCAAGACTCGAAAAACTACTAGAAATAGTAAATTGTGCTACAATTAAGGAAACTGAAAAGCTAAAAGAAACAATGTTGGGTTTCCAAGTGCAGTTGGCAAGTGGCCACCAATATCCACTTGGATCAGATTCCTAGGTACTTTATTCCATCTTCCAATGCGTTAGATGCAAAATGAAGTCCCTAAATTAGATGGTGTGTCTCCCCATCATACAAATTTTGCATGGAAATTATAGATTTTTTGTTGCTTATTGTCATTCCGGTGGATTTCCCATACAAAGAGAGAATGTCTCACAACAAGCTCAATTCTCTAGGAGAACCATTGCAAAAGATGAGGATTTTATCGATGAAGAGAAGATGTGTTGTGGCTGGGTTCTTAACAATAAGAGTTCCTTAGAATTCATCCCATATTTTTGCCTCTGTCAATAGGAACCTAATCCCTTCTTCTACCAACAAAAATGGTAGCGTGGAGAGAGGTCCCTAATGCAAACCTATTTGTGCCTAAAAGAAAGGGAAGTTTCATCCATTGATTAACACTATGATTGAAACGGTCTAAATAAAACTCATCACCTAGGAAATTAAGTACGGGTTGAAGCCCACATGTGTCATAAGAAGCCTTAGGTAGATCTAGTTGACTATGTCATAAGATTTAGAGAAGTCAATCTTGGTAATATCCCATTTTAAATTCATGATTTTAAAACTGTGTAAGCCCTTGTGAGATGCACCGATTGCTTCATGGAGTTTGTCTCCCCTCCAAAAATGCAAATTTCTCTTTAGAAATAGATATAGGGAGGCTGGGTTTGATTCTTAAGGAAATGATTTTTGCTATGACCTTATATATTGCATTGGATGGGGAGATATGTTGAAAATTTTCCATAGAATATGGGTCATCCACCTTGGGAATAAGAGTGATGAAAGACATATTGGGGCCTTTTTCTTTCTGAAAAATTGTACAAAATAATTTTTATTTCATCTTTATAAAATTCATCCATGATTTCCCTCTTCTCATCTTCCTCAACTAACCTAGGGAAAAGCTAATGTATTCTAATCACATCTGTGATTGTGGCTCTAGCTAGGGAATAGAATATGTTTTTGCTTGAATAGGGTTTTATGCATTCAAAATTTGAAATTTCCATGGCATCAGGGCCTTGAAGAATCCATATGGTATTGTGCATTTCCTTCCCTTGGCGAAGGCCTAGAAAAATTATGTGTTCTCATCTCCACCAGCCAACCAAATTGCTCTTATTTTTTAATCATCACTCCTCTCATTCTTCTAAGAGCACTTTATCCTATTTTTATATAGTCATAAGAGCCTTCATTGATTCAGAAGATATGAATACTTCCCCTTCATTATCTGTAAATTCCCAAAGCTATTTTTCAATATCCCATAATTGATAGACCTCAATTAACTTCTTGTTTTTAGCCATTTATTTAGTTTTCAATTTAATGAGCTTTAGATTATACTCAAATTGGTTGGTCATGGAAGATCCTAGAGAAGGATCAAAATATTTCTAATGATATTTAAAAAGGGATCAAAACTCCTCATCTTTTAACTAGGAGGAGTTCATATTGAAAGGACTAGCCACTTTCAGGGAGGCTCCTCTGATTTCCAAAAAAATGGGGGAGTGGTTGAAATCACCCCATGCCCCTATCCATTATTTAATCAAAGAGAATATTTCCACTAGAGCCTTTGATAATAAGAAATTATCAATTCTCTTAGCCATGTTTTCTATCCCTATATGATGATTCCACCAAATAGGGGCCGATTCCATAGTTTTCATATCCACCAGATTTCTTCCTTCAATTTTATTGAAAAAGGAATCAACAAGATGGTCTGGCCTAGCCCTAGGACCCCGAAATTTGAATGTTCCTAGGGAAAATTTGAAGTCATCACTGACAATAAGGCTCTAATATTTAATTAAATATTTTTTGAAAAGTCTATCCCAAAACTCATTGTGGTTGAGGGAAGGCCCATATAAATTTAACAAAGTGAATGAGGAATCAAGATCCTATGAAAATTCCTCAATGCGCAAACTAGAACCCATGCTTAGAAAATAGATACTTGAATATTCCTAACTTCCCAATCCACTGCAATACCCCCAGATCTTCCACTAGCATCCAAAGCCATGAACCTCCAACCCTTTAGGAGAGTTTCTAAACAATTATCTATGACATCATCTTCACCACATGTTTCTTAAAGGAATATCACATCCAAACAATTAGCTTTGAACACTCTACAAAGAGCACATTTTCTATGGGAACATGCTAGAGCCCTGTAGTTAAAGGAGAGGAGATTCATTAGGAAACCCCTTGAGGGGCATAAAGCACTCTAAGGGCCCCTTGTATAGAAAGTTGTTTCCCTGCTACTGGTTCTTCACACACTTTTTCTTTTTCCTTAATTAGGTGGGTTTTCTTACCTCTACCTATACCCTTATAAATAGAAAGGGATAACTTCTGAAGACTCCATGCAATTCTCTAGTTATGGGGAAGAATCGACCTCGAGCAAAGATTATACACCACAACTTTAGGTGTTGACACCTTAAATCAATCTAGTGAGGTAGAGGATGTTGGGTAGGAGTGATTACTAAGCACATATGAGCAAGGGCACATGGCCTAAGCATGAGAAGGTAGCCTAGAAAGGGGGAGAGAGGAGGGAGGGAATATAGCCTTGGCATGGATTCCAAGACTACTATCAGCATGAAAATGATAGCTTGAATGTAAAGGTGAAGCAGAGGAAGGTGTTCGGAGGAGGTGATCTAAGGAAAATAGGGAAGGGTATAGGGATGCTCAAGGCTTCAACAAAACCCGATGAGAAACATCGCATGATATGGAAGAAAAGCATACATTTGAGATAGGGGAAATAAATTTACAAGGGGAAGATAGGGTAGTACCTGCATAGGTTGTTGCTAGAGAGTCAACCTTTGAGATTGGAGCAACATGCTCCTCTTGCATCCTTGGATTATCTTCACCAACAACTTCCTAGCGATCAATCTTTTCTAAGGAAATTGATGCATCTAGGCCGAGTGCTAGGACATTGCCGAAATTACCATGATCCTTTTTTTTTATTGTTGGAGAGATTTGTTATACCATGTGGTTTTGAGGCAAGGGATAGGTTCGTTAAACCTATAAAAGATATAAAATCCACACCTTTGTCTTGGAATAGAGTTGGAGAGGTGGTTACCAACCCAATACAACCCTATGAGTTATCCCCTTCCTTTGTGTGGGAGAAATCTATGGTATATGCCCATATTTGTTGGAAAATTCCCTCTTCTGATTCATAGTCGACCTATTCTTCTTCCTCCATGTGTGTCCTCGGGCTGGTAACTGATAGATCAACCATAATAATTGTTGAAAAGCCTCTAACATGTTCCATGAACCTTCTATTTATGCAAATAATTAGTAATTTTATAGTTAACGAACAAAGGAAGGATATTAGCTTACATTGAAGACTGTGGTAGGGAGCGGTCTTCTTAGGAATGAATTGCACACCTTTTCCTGGAGGATTTAGCTTCATGTAGGTTTCAAACTGAAAGTCCTAGGTCTACCCTTGTCCCCATTTGAAAAACTGCAAATCCCATTGCCATAATATGAGCACCCTATTTCACCCCCTTAGATGAAATTTTCTTAATATTAAAAAGTAAAAATCATATATATATATATATTAGAAATGAAAATTTAAATTGAGTTTCGCTTTTACATGTTAGTTTTAGAAATGTCAATTGTATCCAAAAATGTTACATTCATGACACCTAAACTTTTCAATCTACAGGTGTAAACACACTAAAAGACAAGGCTAATAGCACAATATTTACAATACATAATGACAACTTTAGGGATGGACTACATCTCCAAACCCGGGTTCCCTGGAGTGTGGGGAGAACGAAATATTCAAATTAGGCAAAACTTGATCAGCTTTATTGATAGTGTTTCTAGATGAAGAGGGGTCTAGAGGATTCTTATTTAGTTAATTTTGTAAGTCTTTATTTTTCTATCGTAACTTGAGATATCATCCTTTGTCCTTCACATAGTATTTCATCCTACATTTGGTTAATACTCTCCAAAATCTAATTATTCTCATCATAGCAGTGGTACAACATTTCAAAAAACCTTCCAATTATGTGTATTACAATGGGTGTGAAGGTGATTTGAGTTAATCATAACGGTTATAGGGAGGGCCACACTTTGACCAAGAAATGTCAAAGTGTATAAGTTCTCACTATAATCACATATACTTCATTGGATTGAACGAAATTGAACCCCACCAACTTTTTGGTGTGGCATAAATAAAGGCCCAAACCAAAATAAATCAAATTGTAAAACACTAATCCATGGGAAACTTGACTTTAACTGCTATGGAAAGGTTTCCAATAAAATTCAATAGAACCCCATTTAACTAGAAAATTACTAAACTCAGGATGAATGGGCTAAACTTGAAGGTTATTTTCTAGTCTATTATATCTAGGTTTTTCATAACAAGTGTTACGTGCTCCCATCCTTCCTTATGATATTTGGTCTTTCGAAATTTTCTATATTTAAAAGTGGAGGATTGGTCAATTTGTTGATTTAGGAGGCTTCATGGACTTTCTCCTATAAGTGTTGAGCCTTTACCCTAAAGGCGTAAGAAGGATTTTGTTGCTTCTTTTGAACTAGTTCAATCGAATGCAATGCAATCAAACCCTCACTTGGGGGATCATCATTTGAGGATGAAATAAAAGATCAAGTTTTCCTTTGTGATATTGGTGATAATTTTTCTGGTTAAATTTAGTTTCAATTGAGATCTCTAAAATATTAAATTAAAGGAAAGATGCTATAGCAAGATACCTTAGATACTTTTGAGCCTAATATAAGCCTCTTCTAAGAAACCTTCCTTACATTATATATCTTTTGTAAGTACTTCCATTTAAAGTTTTCTTCGAAACTCTCATTCTTTCATTATAGCCAATATTAATGACACTAACTCAACTACACAATATACTAGTGTTCATACACCCTCTTCTACACACGAAAATAATTTACTTAACACTTTTTATTTTTTTATTTTGACAAATTCAGTTTCTGTATTAATGTCTGAAGAAGATAAGGGAGTTCAGTCTCCTTAGATACATTGGATGCCAGTGGCGGACTTGATCAAGAGATTTACAAAAAGGGAATATCTTCTTGATCTTTTTCCTACTGCTTTTGCTATGAACTATGACTTGGCAAATATAGCTTCTTACAAATTTAAACAACAAGAGAAGACATTTGTAGAACATTTAATCTATGACTATATGGTGAATTTGTCTTGCGGTGGAATCCTCTGGCTGCTTGTCCACTCCTTCCTGCTTGGCACTCGAAGAACTGGTTGCGACCGAGTTTTTCTTTTCCATCATGTATTGAAGGATAGAAATTGATTCTTCTGCATGACTACAGCGATTTGAAAGTTGGCAAAACTGTTCTTGCAGAGAGGAAAATCTGTGCAAGAAGAGGTCAATTTCAGCCCTGTATTTTTCGTTCATGATATGGTTCTGGTCTTCAATCCTTTGATTCTGATCTTCTAACCGATGATTTTTCTCTTCAAGTCTGGATTCTAGGAGCCTCTGCTGCTCCTTCAAAATGGACTGCTGAGTCCTAACTTCTTCGAGCTCAGCTTGCAGATCTGCACAGTGCAGACAATCTTCACTGTGGGCCATAATAGCTATAGAGAGATGGCTTGGGTCTGGACAGTGAATTTCAAGGAGAAAGGTGGGGCGCTCTGCGACGGTATGCATGGAAGTGGGAAAGAGGGTACTGAGGATTCTGTGGGGCGTTGCCAAGTCTGAGATTGCAGCAGTAATCAGGATTGACGAGATGAAGGCCAAGAGAGCTGCGCGGCAGGGCTCCTGGGCGGATTTATAATCGAGGGTGCAGCTGATTAAACGCTGCTGAAGCAGCCGCTCAGAGGGACAATGATAATGGTTGAAAGAGCCTTGCCAATGGCAAGGGATACTGTAAATGCTGAGCAAAAAAACCGCAAGCCTGAAGAGAAGGAGGAGACAGAATGTGTCAATAAGAGAGAAAAAAATGCTGCAAGAGTGATATACCTGGGTGGGTTTAGGGCAAGCTAGATGATAGAGGCTCGCCTGGAATCGCTTCATAGGCACCGAAGGAGAGAGGACTGGGTGCACAGGCACACAGAGAGCGCAGCGTCTCAAAAGAGCTTCAAAACAGGGAACATACAGCTGAGTGCTGAGAGGCTGGAGGTGAGGGGTTTAAATAGCCCGATGCGAGGAGAGAGATCGGATTAGAGAAGGATAGATCACGGGAAGATTGTTGAGCTGCAAGAGATCTGATTTTATCCTGCTACCGTATCTTATGCCGTCGTCGGTTGGATTGTTGATTTTACTTGAGGAGATTGTTACCTGAAGCTCTGCAACAGAGCTACAGAGATTCATCCTGTTGCCAGTCCGCGTCATGCCAATCTCACACACTTCATCAACGGTGTTGAACAAGACACTGCTGGTGGATTTTTTCCTCATGGGATAGGTTGATAGCTCTCAGAAGAGTTGCATCTGAGGGTGCCAACATGCCTTCTGTATGCTTTGTTTGCTCTATCGTCCGCCTCCTTATTTAGATTGTGGAGGATATGGTAAAATTGAATCTCTTCAAATTTCTGAAGAAGGAGTCGATTACGAGAGATAACTTGCTGCAATATGGTGTTGGGTGAGTTCCATTGACGAATCATTAAGCAAATGATGATTGAGGAATCCCCAAATACCTTAGCTCTTTTGATTCCTAGATTGCTCATTTGAATGAGGCCTTGATACAAAGCCAAGGCTTCAGCATTGTTGTTTGTTCTCTTACCTAAACTCCATTCATAGCTGAGAATATGCTCCCCATTTTCATCAAGGATTAGACCCCTTGCTCCAGCTAGACCTGGATTTGATTTGGAGGCTCCATCGAAGAAGAGGGAGTGGAAATTGTTCCTTTGTGTCCAAGTTTTAAAATCTTGCTCTTGAAGTCTAATTTCCCATGATCTGTTCTGCTTTTGGTTCATGCTGCCTTTCATTAAGTTGCCTTGGGTATGGTGTTTCCTTTCCAAAATATAGCTGACAATATTTCATTCCTCCACTGTGAAATCTGTTGCTTGGATTTTCCCTGTGGTATTTATTGTAATTGCTTCCTGGGCCAGGCTTTTTGCTTTGCTGCAAGTGATTCGTACATTTGGATTTTTATCTTGGAAATTTTTTTTATTTCTGGCTAGCCAAATTCGCCACAGCAGAGTATGAGGGAGAGTGTCCCAGCCTCTTTTCGCCAAAATGCTCCTTTTTTCTCTCCAAGGGCAGCTTTTCTTCCAGATATAAATTGTCTCGGCTATGCTATGCTGAGGATTCCAAGTTGTGTTGCCAAGGGAGGATAGTTGTCTCCAGCATTCGCTAGCAAATGGGCACTCTACAAATAAATGATGCATTGTTTCTTCAGCGTTGCAGCAGTTGGGACATCTTGAAGGGTCGTTGATTCCTCTTTTAATTAAGTTCTCTGCTGTAAGAATTTTTCCTTTTAAGAGAAGCCATATAAAAAAATTTATCTTTGGAAGGGCTTCTGTTCTCCAAACAATTTTCCAATGATTCCATAGGGGCATCTGGAAAGTGTTGTTGCAGATATGATGATGGCCTGATTTTATAGGATATATAGATCCTGAGGAGTCCCAACGGAAGCTGTCGACTCCATATTTTTTAATTGGGGCCCTGTTATGGAGATGCTTCTTAAGGGAGTTGAGGCTGGCTTCTAGAGCTGCAGGGATGTCAGGGAAGGACCAACCCGTCCAAGCGTGGGAGCATGGATCCCAGTTGGAGATTTGATGCAAATTGTGAAGGCCTATGTTGTTAAGGAAGTTGATTATGGGAACGACATCCTCATTCATATTCAAAGGAGGGAGTCCCATGATCCTATCTGAAGCAAAGTTGATGCTTTTCCCCCCCAGGAACCTTCGAAGAGTTTTGCTTGAGGATATGAAGGGCTTTCTTGCATAGACGCCAGATTTTGGAGGATTCTCTGTTAGGTATATTGGAATCAAGAAGCTTTTGTCTGGGAGAGTTGAGGTATTTGGTCTCCATAACCTGTTTCCACCAAGCTACGGGTCCAGTAATTAACCTCCAAACCATTTTCACCCCGAAGGCTAAGTTGAGGATTTTTGGGGCTCTGATTCCTAGGCCCCCTCTGTCTTGAGATTGGATAACATTTTTCAAATTTACCAAGTTGAACCTGCTCTTTTCTTTCTTTCCCCCTTGCCAGAGAAAATGACGAAGGGCGACTTCCAATTTGTGATGGAAAGTGGTGGGAGTCTGATAAAGAGCAAAGCGGTAAAGAGGAAGAGAAGTTATACCTGATTTGAGAAGGATAAGTCTGCCTGCCGGATTGAGCCAGAGTGTCCCCCACTGTTGTATTTTCCTTTTTACTTTGTCTATGATCTCGTTACAGGTCTCCGCCTTCAGAGGTCCCAAACTTATTGGCATGCCTAAGTAAGAAAAATGTTCCCATTCCATTTTATATGTGACACCAAAAATGCTAGCTATGTTGTGGGCCGCGTGATTTGCTATGTTCCATCCATAGGCACAACTTTTTTTAAAATTTATAGCCCCTCCTGAGCACTCCATATATTGGTCAAGAAGGTTCTTAAATCGTCTTGCAATAGTTGTCGATGATCCCCCAATCAAAAGTGTATCATCTGCAAATTGAGAATGATTGATGTTCTTGACTCCATTTCAATATTTGATTCCGGTTGTGAGAACCACCCTTCTATTATGATCCAAGGCTTTACTGAAAGATTCTGCCATGAGAATGAAGAGATAAGGGGATAGAGGGCAGCCTTGTCTGAGACCCCTGGAGGATTGGAAGGCTTCACAAGGGCGGCCATTTATCAGGGGAGAGATCCATGGTCCAGAAATGCAAGCAGCAATGGTATTGATGAAGGAAGAGTCAAAGCCCATCTTTTTTAGAACAGCGAATAAGAAGGAATGCCTTACTCGATCAAAGGTATTTGCTAAATCAAGTTTTAACACAAATCCTTTCTCCTGCCTAGAGAGGCTTGAGTGGATGGCTTCTTGAACCAAAATTATGGAGTCATGAATATGTCTATTAGATATAAATCCACCTTGATTTTTAGATATCAGAGATGGAAGAGAAGGCTTGAGTCTCATGGCTAAGATTTTTTTGAAAATTTTGTAAGAGTTGTTGCACAGGGATATGGGCCGAAATTTGGAGAAGGAGGTGGGCCTATTCTCTTTGGGTATGAGTGCAAGGAAGGTGGAGTTGGTGAATCCTCCCATTTTTCCTTTTTTTTGCACCCATCTGATCATTTTTGCTAAATCTTTCTTGATCAGACTCCAGGACTCCCTATAGAAGCAAATGGGAAATCCGTCAGGCCTAGGCGCCTTTTCTGGTTGTAGAGTCCAGATTTTTCTTTTGATCTCCTCTTCATCAATTTCACGGTTTAGCGTGTCATTCAGCTCCTTGGTGACGCCCTTAGGTAGATACTGTAGCAAGTCAGAGTATTCTTCAACTCCTTGGGTTTCAGTAAGAAGATCCCTATAGTGGGTGGAAGCAACCTTCTTTATGTCCTCTTGATTGTTGTACCTGTTCCCTTCATTGTCGATGATTGAGTTGACATTATTCCTGATCTTACGAGCTGTGACCTGTTTGTGGAAGTAGGTTGTGTTTTTGTCTCCTCCTTGTAACCATAATTGCCTGGATTTGGTCCTCCACTTAATTTCTTCCTCTCTGTTGAGAGAGACCGTGCTCCTCTATCTGTGTTTGCACCTCTTTTAAAGCTTTCTGGACATTCTTTTTTGTCTCCTTTGGTTCTTGATAGCTGTCTTTGGCCCAATCTTTAAGAGCTCTCTTGACATTCTTGATTTTAGTCTCCCATATGTAACTTGGAGACCCCTCCACATGCTGTCTCCATGCAATTTTGACAATCACTCTAACTGTAGAATTTTGGGTCCATAACAGGCTAAATTTAAAGGGGATCGGTCCAAGAGGCCGATGAGACTCCATCGTTAGAGAGACAGGGTAATGATCGGAGGCAGAGGTTCTAAGAATGCTGGTGTATCCTACAGCAAAGGTAGAAAGGAAGGATATGTTCACCAGAAATCTGTCCAGGTGCTCCATGATGTTGCCAGCTCCCATTCTTCGGTTGCTCCAAGTATATCTGCGATTTTTTGGAATTATATCCACCAGCTCATTCTCCTGCATAATTGCTTCCAGCTGATTTCTAAAAGGATCATGAGTAAAATTTCCTCCTCTTTTTTCATTGGCATGCAGAATCAGATTAAAGTCTCCGGAAATTATAATATTTTGTTGGGTTGTGTTATATTCTTTCCACGACTAACCGACGTAGTGAATCGGGGGGGTGGAGCCCCCCCTTCGTTGCGTCGATTGCGCAGCGGGTAGCCCCCCTCTACGGGGTTCGGGGCAGCGCCCCGAGAAATTTTTTTTTGGACCCTATATTAGGTT
>APFE031185907.1:2504-14781 GCA_000404065.3 Pinus taeda
TAAAGATTAAATTATAATTTTGTTAGGTTAAATTATTAAGAGGCTAGGGTAGCATGCAATTGAGTTGAGTTCGATTCTGAAAGCATGAACCCACATATCCACAATAATAGAGAGGTCGGTACTCAATGGACATTAGAATAATAATTATGGTAAGGCCAGTATAAAAGTGGATAGATAGGAAGATCCGAAGGCATTAGAGCATCTTGCATTTTTTCTTCCGCCTCATTTCAGGTATCGTTGGTCGCTTAATATTTGAACAATTGAAGTGTCGAAATGGAAGGTAGAGGGGAAAGAGGATCAGAATGGATGGATGTCGAAATGGAAGGCCAAGGAAAAACAGGATCAGGACGGAGGAGTCGAAGCAGAAATTCTGACCGTAGAAGTAGATCGGATGTCCGTTCCTTGCTACCGAGTAGTGATAATCGGCGCGAAGAAATTCGTAGCGAGAAAGAAGATATTGCAGCAGAGGGTGCATTGCCAATTGCTCCAGAGAATCAGCAGACTATAGAGGAAGCTGCTGAGATAGCGGATGACAATGACGTACAAGAAATTCAAGGTACTCTTGTTCGAGAACCAGTGGACCAGCAATCCTCTGGACCAACACATGCCTTGCCTCTTGTTTCAGAGAATCTGTTGGCAGTAGAAGGAGATATCGAGATTGGTAATGAGGAAACTGTTCAGATAACCCGTGATATTGGGACAGAAGATGTTCCAGAAGAGCCAGTGGACCAGCGGACAAACAATGATAATGATGAGACAGACAATGATGAAACTAGAAGTGTGGATGATGAGGTAGCAGAAATACTAGGTACTGAATTTCCTCATCTCGTTGCAGAACAATCACCAGAACGGCAATGTACAGAAGAATTATTACGTCGTCACGTTGAGAGAAGAAGGGAGGTACACGCTGCAGCGCAAACCGGTTGGGAAATTAGTGATGCGCTGATAGCTATGGCTGATAGTATCGGTTTACGGAATAGGCTGGGGAATCTGTATGCTTTGATACTAGAAGGTCATCAGCTGGCTGATGATGAATTATTAGTCCGTTATCAGGCTGCAAATAGAAGGACACGGGCTCTTGGCGAATTGTGGGCAGAATCTAATCGCGAGGTAAACGCTCTGATTGAGCGCGCTCAAAATGAGCGACTCAAAAGAGAAAGAGCATTGCTTACCATAAGCATTTCTCAGCCACATATAAAAAATAATAATACTATCACTTCATGCTGTCCAATTTGCACATTCGATTTTAAATTGGATGAAGGGGCATCTCAAGTTCAGTGCGGCCACCTTTACCATCATGCCTGCATTTCAGAATGGCTGGATTATAACGGAGTTGTCTATAATGCGACTTTTTGGAGATTCCGGTGACGGAATCCGGCGGAAGAAATGAGGTTAAATCTTGATTTTTAGCAGTTAAAATGGTTTTTTAACTGCATATTTGGATTCAGCGCCCTGAAAAACCCCTGGGAGCCATTGATTGTGCAGAAACTAGCTATCAAACTTGAGATTCTAATAAATTGCTGCCGAATTTTGACCGGGAAAATCTACCTGAAAGACTTTCAAAAAGTCTGCGTTATAGACTACTGTGATTATAACAATAACTGTCCAGTCTGCTGATTCCAAATGTAGATAGTCGTCATGAGTGAACCTAATAGAAATATATATTTAAATTGGATATTATGGAGCTCCACCTATTCTATATATGGTTAGGAGACAATGTTTTTTTTGCTAAATTTTCTCCTTCTTTGAATTTGAATTAGATTGGTTTGTTCTTTTTTCTTCTTCATATTTTTTCTCAATCTTTACTTTCAATGTAAGTTTGAGGTTCATGTTACTTATTTTATTTCTAGACTATGTTTTCTTTATGGTTTTGGTGTAGCTTGTTTGTATTTTTCTTTCTTTGAATTTGAATTAGATTGGTTTGTTCATTTTTCTTTCTCATATTTTTTCTCAATTGAAATGGGATCATTTGAATTAATGTTTATTTTCAATGTAAGTTTGAGATTCATGTTACTTATTTTATTTCTAGATTATGTTTTCTTTATGGTTTTAGTGTAGTTTGTTTGTAGAGAGACTAGAGATTCCTGGCCCAGGCAATAACATTCTATTACATCTTTGAAATCTTATTTATTGGTTCTATGTGATTGCATTACCATCTCTTATTAAACTGTATTTGAAATATTTATTCAAGAAAATTTCAAAACATTTCATTGTTTCATGGTAAAATGTTCATTTTTACATTCTCTTGTATGTTTGTTTTCATTATGTCTATTGAATCAAATTGGTTTTCAATAGGCTTGTTTTGAGTATGAGAGGTTTCTAGTGTCTTATTAATTCAAGTGGAAGAGATCTTCCTTACATATCATTAGGTTATGAAGTGATACTAGACATAATTAGGCTTTGGGCCATAACTTTTTAGAAACAACAACCAAAACTAAATGATTAGTTATAAAGAATTATAAATTTCACAAATATAGTAAATCAATATTAAGTGTGATTTATGGCCTTAAATGAGCTTTTGAGGGTAAACTATGAAATGCCACAGAACTGAAATTAGATGTCAATAGAGTGTGTGAGGTCCAATTATTAGATAGAGTTCTTGAGAAACTACTCCTATAACATTAGAGTTAAACATGAGGCATGGGAGGTCATGAGGTCATGCTAACAAGTGTACCTATAGTTGTAAAATTAACTATCTAATAATAAGACATGTGTAATAGTGATATTTTTTATTATTAGATTATAAGCATTTATCTTAGTAAATATAGTTTTTTAGGTGTGACAATTCTATAGTTAGACAACTTAATTACTAAATATTTGAAATCAACATTACTTTATGGTTCATTATATTCCATTTAATCTAATTTTACTAGGATGCTTTAAATTATTTTCCATTATGTATCCACTCAAATCCTAGCGCTGTGGGAGTATGGTGTTATGTTACACTAGTGTAACATTATTTTTCATTTGTAAGCACACTCATAATACCATGCACTAGGAAAAAAATTGAAAGCATCATCACTATTTGTTCACTAAAAATAATGATAATTGATTATTGTAGAAATGAGGAGTGATGAATACTCTCTCCATAAGTAGAAATGAGGAGCCATAATTGTATTTTATGGATTGATGATTACTCTAGCCATCAAAAAAACAACCAAACTCATAAATATATTTATTTTCCCATTTCCTAAGACATGAATTTGAGAAGTTTGCATTTTCTTATTATAAAAATCTTTCAACATGAGGTGATATCCTATGAATCTGGAGTAATAGAATCATGGATTGATGATTACTTCTAATAGCTTGGTTAGTTATGTTTTGGATGGATCCTTTGATGGGACTTATCTTATCATTTACTCATCTGATTATTTACTCTTCCTAGTTTTTAGACATCTTTGTGTGTATTTCCCTAACAACATTTGTATTTTCTTCAAGGAAAGGTTAGATCCCATAATATGTTTTTGTTAGATCTACCTCTCTCATCATGGGTGAATGGACTATTTTATTTCTTTTGGGTGTATTCTTTGATGGAGGTCCAACTCTATTCACACTATTGCTAGGGAAACAAGGCTTTGGTAAATTAGGCTTCCCATGTTATAGTTGGTAATTAGGATGTACATCTTTTCTTAAGGCCATCAATATTTTCTAAGTAGCCATATTTTTAGGGAAAATTTAGAAGGAAGTACCTTTCTCTTTGGATTTTTTCCCATGTTCAAGGGTGCCCTCTATTTTGGGAGAATTGTTTGAATGCCAATTTTGGTATTATGCATGATTATGCCATTTGGAGTAACTTCGTTACTAGCTACAATCCATGTAGGGGCAACTAATACTTCTGAGTACTTTTGTTATGATTTCCAAAACATTATGAGTACTTTCTATTATTTTACTAATAAAAGCATATTGTAGTGAAATCAAATTCGATCATTTGAATTAGTGATGACATAGTATTAGTATAATAAAATTAGGAAGGCTTAATAAATTGGTTAGTTCTATGGGTGCACTTTGAAGCCTTGATGGCAAAACCTTTATGTTGTAGATAGGATTCCACCACCTCACTTTAATCATCCTTTGAATCATAGTATGAAAGAGACTAAAAAATTATTGCTTTATTTGGTAGATTTCAAGTGCTTGTTGTTCTTCGACTCTAGGTGATCCTACCATTTTATCATAAAATGATACCAAAGGAAACTATGATATACTCATTATATTTTATGTGACTTAGTGGGATATAAAGCTCTTCACCTAGTATATTTCATTTTGATCTTGTTGGATGTTTTGGGTAGATTTAACTTCCCATGAAGTAGTATATTATAAGGAGCTACATATTATCTTCAAATCATTATTTTTTGTGAGGGTACATTGTGCACCATTGGAAGATCACATCAAGCACCAACAAAAATTTCTCCAACTCTTATATGATAACCTCACTTCACTTCGGCACACTCGCAGCTAAAGAAGATTTGATGTAGGTGACTAGGTATTTATACAACTACAACCATACAAACAAATGCCCATCAAGCAAGCTAAAAAGGATAATAAATTATCACCAAATAATTATGGTCCATATAAGGTGTTGTAAAATATTGGCACTATGGCATACAAATTGGAACTTCTTACATCTTCTCGAGTGCACCTAGTTTTCCATGTTTCATGCTTAAAGAAGGTTATAGGTGACAAGTTCTCAATTCCAACAATATTGAAAGAACTTGACAAGGAAGGACAAATCATATTGGAACTTGGATGAGTCACACAAACAAAAAGTGGACACCTATGAAATTGATCAATTTCAGACTATCCCATTAAGTGAAAGAACTTACATGCTAAAGATTCCACATGGGAAGATGAGAATTTTATACAAAAGCATCCAGGACTAATCAATTGTTGATGAAAACACTTTTTTAAAGGAGAGGGGCATGTTAGATCCCTATAATAATAGTGTATTTCCTTATTATTATTTTCATTGTACCCCTTATAGTTATTGTTGTGCCCATGTTGTCCCCATATGCTTACTATTAATGTGTGCCATAGAAGCCCACTATTGTTATTTTTGTGCCCTTAGATTATTATTGTTATGTCGGCTTTGATTATATTATGACCCCTTAGACTCTTATATATAGAAAGGAGGTCTTGTCATTTTTATGATCCAAGAATTGTTCATTTGCATAATGTAAAGGAGGTTTCCCCCTCAAAGAGGGTACATTTTAGTCGTTGATCTATCTTTTTCTTATATTTTGTGAGTTTTTTGCATAACATTTATGATATTCAAACTATTTGTTTTCATTTGTAGTGTTGCTCCACTACTATGAGGTATCCACAGTATGCTTAAGGAATCACTTTAAGAGCACAGATGCTTCTTCAGTTCTGGTGGGCCTCAACAAAACCCCGACGAAATTGCTTGCTTCACCTCCCTACATAGGAAGCCTTTCTCCTCTTTAACCCTTTATTATCCATTTTAATATAACCGAGTATTGAAATGTATTATTCTCAATAGGCCAAAGAGGCATCCCAACTTATTAAGTGCAGAGTAGGCTTCTCCTTCAGAGAATAATAATAAATTTCGCTTTCATTGCTCCTTATAAACCAAGATATATTGATTCATCAGTCCTTTTTTTACTTAAAAAAATGTGGTGTTGATGTATCTAGATATGGGTTCTCATGTGTTTATATTAAAATTTCTCTCGAGTCCTTGATTTTTAATCAAAGAGATGCAGTGATAATGTATCTAGATATGGGTGTTGAGGTTTTCATATTGAAATTTTCTCTTTGTTTGAATTAGAATTAGATGGGTTTGTTCTTTTTTTTCCTTATAGTGAAATATTGTTGTCAATTGAAATTGGATCATCTAACTTCATGTTTCTTTTCAATGTAAGTTTGAGGTTCATGTTACTTATTTTATTTCTAGAATATGTTATTTAACACATAGTGACCTATACTTAATAAACTAAAATTAGCAAGGTTTAATAACTTGCTTAGTTTTCTTTATGTTTTTGGTGTAGCTTGTTTGTAGAGAGACTAGACATTTGTCCCCTAGGCAATAACATTATCTTGCATCTTTGAAATCTTATTTATTGGTTCTATGTGCTTGCACTACCATTTTTTCTTAAATGGTATTTGAAATATTTATTCAAGAAAGTCTGTAAACATTTCAAGGTTTCATGATAGAATGTTCATGTTTACATTCTCCTGTATGTTTGTTTTGATTAGGTCTATTGAATAAAGTTGGTTTTAAATAGGTTTGTTTTTAGTATGTGAGGTTTATAGTGTATTATTAATTCAAGTGGAAGAGATATTTCTTACAAATCATTAGGTTATGAAGTGATATTGGACTTAATTAAGCTTTGGGCCATACCCTTTTAGAAACAACAACCCAAACTAAATGATTAGTTATGAACTATCAGAAATCTCACATTTATAGTAAATCAATATTAAGTTTGATTTATGGCCTTAAATGAGTTTTGTAGGGTAAACTTTGAAATGCCACAGAACTGAAATTGGAAGTCAATAGAGTGTGTGAGGTCCAATTATTGGACATAGTTCTTGAGAAATAGCTCCTATAGCATTAGAGTTAAACAGGATGCATCTTAGGTCCAGTGACATGTGTACCATCTGCCTTGCAATTAAACATGGCTAGGTTTCATGAATACCTCTCCATGTGAGTTAACCTAATAGAAAGAAATATTTAAAGTGCATATTATGATATATGTATAAAAGCATATTATAATTAATTTTGTATATATTTGGTTGAGCTTTATTTTTACTATGTACTATGTGTCAAGTGCTACTTAATACGTTACATTTGGAAATCTTCAAATTATGAATTTTTACATGAGTGTTTGAACAATATAATTACATAGGTTTTCTAGGCTTTCTAGGTTTTCTAGGTTTTCTCTGTAATAGTTTGATGTTGAAGACATTAAATAATAAATGGTATGAAGAATCTAAGTAAGAGAGGGATCAATGGCCCATCTAGATGCCCTAATTGTTGTACAACAGAGGAAACAATGCTCCATGTATTCATAGACTGTCCCTTCGCCAGAAGATGTTGGGCAAAAATGTCTTCCCTAGGCAATATAGATTGGCAACCTCAGCAAAACATTGCTGAGGCATTGTATGAATGGAAAAAAAGCTTCCCTTGGAAGGAAAAAAGGAGCAGGCTTGTGAAAAGAATTTGGGACTCAATTCCACACACTCTATTATGGAGAATATGGCTATCCAGGAACAAAAAACTCTTCCAAAATAAAGAGCCCAATGTCCGAACTACATGTAGCAAAGCACACATCTTGGCTTAGGAGGCAATAGCAGTTAAGTACACAGGGAAAATTCAAGCAAAGGATTATACAGTGGAGGAAAGAGCTATCATTAGTTACATCCTGGAAAGGCTAGGGAAAAAACAGGGGAATCAAATGATAGATAGACTTCAGCACACTCAAACAAAGGATTGGGAAATCAGGCTCTCAGCTCAGGAATTTAAGAGTTGGACACAGAGCAGCAACTGCACATCACTATATTTCGACGGAGCTTCTAAATCGAACCCAGGCCAAGCAGGAGCGGGAGGAGTAATTGTGAACGAAGCAGGGGACAACATCTGCAGTTATGAATGGAGTCTAGGAGAAAGAACCAATAATAATGAAGAGGCATTAGCCTTACTCCAAGGACTTCTTCAACTAAAGAAGCTGGGAATTAACAGGGCCATGGTTTTTGGGGACTCTGCAATCATAATTCGATTAATGATCCACAAACAGATCTCTCCTAACTACAACCTTCAACAGCTCATAAACCGCATCAAAATCTTCCTCCAAAATTTTGAAGACATACAGTTCTACCATGTTCTTCGAATCTTAAATAAACAGGCAGACACTAGAGCGAATAACGCTTGTGGAAGAATGATGGGTGCACTAAGATGCAATGCCGTGGATAGTTTTCACCCCATTCCATGAATAAAAACCAAAAACGCAATGCCTTGCACTGCTTAGTCAAACAAGCCTGCGAAGGTAAAGGGCGCCTGATGAACAGGACGCTCTACTGCAAACTCAGTCTTGAAAAGCAGGTTCACTCGATCCCAAGCAGTAGCAATCACCTCAACGTCGGCGCTAGCAGATATGGATCAGAGATGAAGGATTTTGTTCAGGCCCGCACCCCTCTCGTGAATCAGGACTTCTCTCGTGAATCTGATCTCAGCCCGCTCCAGCCTATAAATTTGTCTCACTGCTCTCATTTCAACACTCACCATCATTCACTTGGCAACAAAGGCACTGCGAGGAAGGTTTTTTTGGAAGCGGGCGAGTCTTCTCAGAGCAACCTGAAGAAATTACTCTCATCCCGGCACGTTTCTACTCTGGTATTGTTCTTTCAATCTCTAGATCGATTTATGCTAACCAGATCCTCTGTGTTACTCAGGTCTTCTGAAGCACGGATCATTGCGGCTGCTTTCCCTCCAGCCCAACTCCCAGCTTTCTCATCTTCATTTCCTTCGCAGCGACTCCCTTCAATCTTCGTAACCTCCTCATCGGACTCTCACTGTCGCCACTCTACCTTCAACTCCCATTATCCAGACAGAACAGAGTGGATATCATACGTTGTCTCTCCCCTTAATACTCTTGCCCTTCATAATAAGTCGTTTGATCCTGACATACCCCTTCATAACATTCATAAATCTTTTACCTACTGCGCTCCTACCTCCTGCAATTTCACCTACCGCACCTCCACTCCAAAAATGGCGCACAGTGAGGATTGCCTGCAATGTGCAGACTTGCAGGCTGAATTAGAGGAGATTAGGACACAACAGACTGTCCTAGATGAGAAGCAAAAGCTCCTGGAAATAAGATTGGAAGAGCATGATCGACGTCTTGAAGAGCAGAACCGAAGACTCCAAGAACAAAACCGTCTCATGAATGACAAATACAAGGCGGAGATACAGTTGTTCATGCACAGAGCATCCTCCCTTCAAGAGCAGTTTTGGCAGCTCTCAAATCGTTGTGCACACGCGGAGGAATCCATCTCCATTCTCAAGTATATGCTGGATAAGAGAAATGTAGTTGCCACCAGCTCTTCTAGCGTTAAGCAGGAAGCAAGAGATAACCAGCCAGAAGAATCTACAGCGAGACACATCCAGCACATTATGATAGATTAAATGTATTGTAAATGTATCTTTTTGTTATTTTCATTTATAAGAAGCTACAGTAGCACAGTACTAGGCAGTAGCAAGAGTAGCAAAGCAAGGATCAAGGAGGTAGCTTTGTTTTGTAAACCCCCTGATCAGGACAACCAATGGCATATCATGTATCAGAGGAGACTAAACTCCTATAACTTTTTCAGAATCTAATATAGCAGCCGAACTTTTAAAAAATAATAATAATAATAAATGGTATGAAACCCATAATTATTATTTTATTTCATATTAGATTATAAGAATTTTTTCTATCTTTAGTAAATATAGTTTTTCAAGTGCCACAATTCAATAGTTAGACAATTTAATTGCTAAATATTTAAAACCACCATTATGGTATGGTTCATTATATCCTCTTTAATCTAATTTTTCTAGGATGCTTTAAAGTATTTTCCATTATGTATCCACTCAAAGCCTACAGTTGTGGGAGTATGGTGTTAAGCTACACTAGTGTAGCATTATTTTTCATTTGTAACCACACTCATAATATAATGCACTCTGAAAATAAGATTGAGGTCATGATCACCAATTGTTCACTAGAAATAGTGATAATTGGTTATTGTATTTTATGAACGATTGATGAATACTCTCTCCATAACGAGAAATGAGGATCTTATAAGACATTAGAAAAACCATTCTTTTTTTTCTTTCTTATAACCACCGTCACCCAGTTTAGACTACTCCACTTGATGGTGTACCTGTTTTCTCTTTCACTTTGGTTCTAACTACTCCCGCATCCGATGTGGACTACTCTGTTTCAACTAATCCCCTCGTTGGTACTGCTACCACTCATATAGTATCTCACTTCAATATCTCCCTTTACCGTAAGAGAACCGAGACACAAAATACATTACGCAGGCATACTGAGTTACAAGCATAACCCTCTCATGTGCTGAACAACAAGAGCTAAGGAAAATCTCTAAGATAATGGAAATGAGACCATCGTTCCTCATGGGACTCCTACACCAAACATTGTGAGGTCTAGTAGGGACTTCATATGTGAGAGATCCGCTTTGTTGGTGGGTCCATGTAATATCACTATATAAAGGGTACTAGGGAGAGCCTTTATACTACATGCATGGGAAATTTTGTTAAGAAATGATGGTATTGGAATTTTAGTGTAATGTGTTCTCATATAATTGTTATCTTGACTTGGTTTTAATTACTCCTCGACAATTTCTTAGAGACCTCTTTATTCTTTTGTTAACAAGTAATATTGTGCAAGAGGCAGTTTGTTAGCTTTTATTATATTTATTCCTATATCTAATTCCTAACCTTGTACATTTTCATTCTATTCTTTTGGAATGTTATCCATCTTATCATTTGTGCCTTCTAGCTTCCCCATATTTGAGTATATTTTCCTAACTACATTTGTCTTTTCTTCAAGAAAAGGTTATTGTTTATAATATTGAGTTTTCCACATTCATCCTAGCTCTACCTCTACTATCCTTATTGTATGGAGTATTTGATTTCATTTTGAATGGATTATTTGATGTAGGTCCACTACTATTCTGAGTATTGCAAAGGAAACAATGTTTTTGGTAAATTAAGCTTCATATGTAGTAATTTTTGTACCATAAATTTTTTTTTAATAGCCATAATGTTTTCGCAAAATGTCATAGGAAGTCCCTTTCTCTTTGGATTTTCTAGCATGTTCAATAGTTCTCTTGATTAAGGGAGAGTTCTTCAAAGGATGATTTTGGTCATATGGATGGTTATGCCTTTAGGAGGCACCTATAAACCTCTAACTCTTTTATGAGTACTTTTATTATGAGAGCCAAAACCTTATGAGTACATTTTATTGTTTTCATTATAAAAAATGTTGTTCTCGAATCAAATTGGATCATTTGAATTAGTGTTTCTTTTTTATGTAAGTTTGAGGTTCATGTTCTCCATTTGGTTACATGATTATGGTATTTAATAGGTGCTGACCTAGGTTTAATTAAATAAAATTAGGAAGGTTTAAAAGCTTGGTTAGTTCACTTTTCTATATATTCTTTGATGGGTACGATCATTTTTGGGAGAATTCTTTGAATGCCATTTTTTTTATGGATGATTATGCCTTTTGGAGTAAATTTGTTAGTAGCTACAATCTATGTAGGAGGAACTAATAATTTTATAAGTACTTTTGTTTTCAGATCCAAACCATATTATTACTTTCTATTTTTTTCCTAATAAAGCCATATTGTCCTGAAATCAAATTGGATCATCTGAATTACAGTAGTGACATAGGACTAGTAAAATTCAATTAGGAAGGTTTAATAAATTGGTTAGTTCTCTTTTAATGTTTGTGTGTAGCTTCCGCATAAATATATTAGATATTTTTCCCATAGCTACTTACTTCATTACTTTTTCTTATTAGATGATATATGAAATATATATGCAAAAAATCTTCTAAACATTTTAATGTTTCATGACAAAATTATTTTTTGCATCATCTTGTATGTTTGTTTGAATTAGAATTTTTGAATTACTTTGTTTTTTAAAATGTTTGTTTTATTATGTGAATGTTTTAGTTTCCTATTAATTGAAGTGGAAGAGATCTCCCTTATGGTCCCTAGCTTGGGTTCATAGAAAAAAAAATCAGCTGCCATTGATATTTACATGTATTTGGATTATGAAGAGTCATTGTACATTATCAAGATTTGTATCAAACCCTTTTAGCAATAATGAGCCAAAATAAATGATTAGTTATAATGAATTAGAAATTTCACATTTATAGTAAACCAATATTATCTAGCATTTATGGCCTTTTATGAGGCTTGGAATGTAAATTGTGAAGTGCTACAAAATGAAAAGTAGAAGTAAATATAGCTTGTGAGGTCTAATAATTGCATCAAGTCCTTGCTATAAAGTTGCCTTAACATAAGAGTTAAATGTGATGATACATTGGATGAATGTGTAGTGATATATCTACTTTATTTGTTTCTTTTTTCTATTTTATTAGTGCATGTATGCGGATACACTTTGGTGGAAAATCACTATGAAAAATCCCCTAGTGGAGTTTTCGGCTTACCTTATATACCAATGCATGTGATCCTAATATAGGGATATTCTCCCTGTTGTTCAATTGTGAGGTGGTAGCTTTAGTATCCATTAATTATGGAA
>APFE031185920.1:0-10104 GCA_000404065.3 Pinus taeda
AGAGGTCCAGAAAGGGGCCACAGTAGAAAAGAGAAGAAATATGCCAAGGCGAATGGCATAATACAGCAGTTGACTCAGGAAGAGTATGCGAAAGAGAAAGCTGAGATAGCAGTTCATCTTGAGCTATTGATGGAGTTGTTACGGGAAAATGTGAAAGACGAGAGGCATGGTTTACTGATGAGGAAGAGAGTGAAGTGGCAAAGGCTACAACAGAAAAGAGATTTACAGATAAGCATACCGTTAACAGAGGAGCTGAGGAAGCTTGAGCAAATGATGGTTGTACAGTTCAGATGCGAAGAACTCAGAGTCGCTGAGTTGGGAGAGGAGGTTTCCATTGATGAAACAGAGGAGGAGATCATTGATGATTTCTTGAGTTATTGGGTAGATCCATATCAGCTGGATAATGTGAACTCTTCTGTTTGTATAGCTGACAATTGTATTATAGGTGTTGAGAAGGATGTGCAATCTTGTGAGACTGTTACGGCACAAGAGGAAGTTCTTGTGGATGTTGAAGAAGAAAATCAGTCTGAAGCACAGATAAGTGAAGCAACAGTTGAATCTGTTAAACTTGGTGATTTTCAAACTGAAAGCTTTTGTGTGAATGCAGGGACTATAAATGATGATGGTATGCTTCAACAATACTACAGAGAAATTGCATTGTTGGAATACTGGTTAGAGAATCCAAAGTATGACAGGGAGATTGCAGCAGATGAAACAGTTCAGTACAGTGAATGAGTGCCGAAAGATGTCATGAAAGCAGATGATATGAGAGAAAGACTGGTTCAGAGACTTAGGAATTTTTTCAGAGGATTCTTTGGAAAGTTCAGATCAGCATACTGATGTGCTGATAGTGGAGGAGGATTCAGAACAACGTACTGAAATGTTGGCAAAGGAAAACAAGGCACTGAAGCCTTATATCTTTTATTCTAACAATTGCTTTGTTAGTACAGGTCTTATTGAAGATGCTAGAGAAAATTTGTTAGACAATGAAATTGAATTGATGAAGCGAATAATGATGAAAGTATTGTGGAAGAGGCGAGGAGCGATAAAAGAAAGGAGAAGCAGCAAAAGGAAGACAACAAAAGATTGCGAGAGAATATTCAGTGGAGCGATGCAGCATAAAGTGTGGAAATCGGGAGAAAGGCAACAAGCAATAGCACATGATGACTTGCAGAACAAAGTGTGGGATCCAGGAAAACCAAGACCAAAAGACACATGATCAAGAGATCATGAATATTTTCTACCTTGGGAGTCTAATGCAGGAGCATTCAGCCAAAGGGAACTTATTGTAAATAGTAGACATAGGGGTTCATGCATTTGTGGAATTAGTTTCCTAAGTTCCAAGTCAGTTTAATATATAGGCTTTTAAGTGTGATTTAATTAGATATTCTCAAAATAAATAAATAAAACTAGGGAGAGCTTTTAGGCATAAAACGAATGGATGTGGATCATTAAGTGATAAGGAAGATTTTCTATTTTAAAACAAGGAAAGATGGAATAAATCCTTAAGAGGCTTTTTGTCATATGAATGCATTGCATGTAGAACATTAGAGCTTTTAGTTGAGTGATTTTAGGATTTTTTTTTTATCATGCTAAGTTTATTAAATTATGAAGCCTCAAAGGCATGGAAGATCAGAGGGGTGTGAGTGAGTGAGATTGAGAGTAGGCTTGGACAACAAGGCTGTAAGCCTTTAGCAAATTGTATGGCCACGACTGTTGAATATTTGGCCACGAAGAAAGTTTGTAAGTATTTATTTGCATTTGTTAATGTAAAAACAGTGTGTTTTCAGAATTGTGGGGTTCGATTCATTAAGTGGTGGAATATTTTTGTAACTAGATTTTAAGTTGAATACACGTTTCATATAATTTGGTTGTGAAGACATCGAATCAAACGTGGTGTGAATGACTGTTTGTTTTATATGAAATTGTGTGAAATCATGGAGTTAACAAATCGATCTCAATGGATCGATTCCAAGGAGACAGAATTTTGTATAAGTAAATTACGAGTTTACTAAAGAAGGCCAGGGAAACCATTTGTTTCCTAGGAGCCACGGCTAACCCCAAATGGTATAGATCGCCGTTCAAACCCTCGAATATTAGTGACAATTTGGACCCTATAAAGTCGTCATAGAAGTTTTGGAATTTTGCAAAAATGCAGATACAGCTTGCTTGGGGTTAATTTGGAGTTTAACAACAATTCTTTAAGGATTTGAGCTGGAAACGAAGACATTGTGCAGAGGCTTACTCATTCTCAGGCTATAGATGCAAGAGATGCGTTAGAAAAGGCAATATATGCAAATTTATTTGACTGGCTTGTAGAGCATCTCAACAAGTCACTGGAAGCGGGAAAACAATGCACGGGTAGATCCAAAGTATTCTGGATATCTATGGATTTGAGTCTTTTAACAAGAACAGTTTTGAAAAGATTTTCATAACTTATACGAATGAGAGCCTTTGGAACTTAATCATTAGATCGATTCTATTCGTCTGTAGTCTCCATGAACCTGTTTCGAAGGGAGCCTCATTGCGTTTTGCAGACCTGGGGTGCGGCATTGGCATCAACACCCTTTCTTCCTTTTATTTTTGTCATTGGAAGCATAAAGAAGTGGTACGCTCGGGAATGAGCGGGACTTAATCCAATTCAAAGATCGAGGAACTATTGCGGCAGGAAGGACATACCAGCTTTAGTTCCTGGAGGGAGTTTCGAGTGGAATGTGAACGAAGTTTTGGATTTGCGCAGTTTAGCTATGTTCACAGATTGCGAGTCACGGCAAAGGATTTGGAACTTGTTTTTATGAAGCGTTATCTATTGTCTAATTCAGATCTTGAAATTGCAAACTTGCAGTGCGTGAAGGATACAAAGAGGATCATACTTCTATCAGAACAATTAGAAGAACAAATCGGTTGCTGGTGTTGGCCGATAGAGCCTTTATAACATGTGAAAGGGGAAGGGTTCCTCGTCATGGGCAGTAAGCTACTGCCTAACTTGCTTTCAAAAAGGAGCTTTCATGCATGCAAATGATAGTATGCGAAATTCCCTTGTAATGAGGTTTTTATTTGGAGGTTCTGGAGATGCATGTTTGATAGCATAGTGTTTAAAAGATCCTGGTATTTGTAGGTCTACACTGCATCACAATCACACCTAGAAAAAGAAAAAATGAACTTAGCCAACACCACTTTCACATACCCAATAATTATAGTTACATCTTACTCAATTACCAATACCAACTCTACTACTTGCCTAAGTATTACCGAACCCAAAGAATAAAGTAACTCAACCTATTTATAACCACCTTACTGGGCTTTATTATGATCCTTGTTAAATTTATAACACATAAATTTGAGATTAGGAAGGCCCATTAAAACAAATAAATAAATTTCTTGGTATAGATATGACTTCATGCTAAAATGAAGAATGTATACATCAAAGTTTTTGTTTACAAACCATTATATAATTACCAATTTTTGTTAAAAATACGAGTAATATTTGTCTAAAGAAACCAACAATGAAATATGGTACGAAAAACTATCCAATAAAAATAGTGGAACTTATATGATGCTACCCCTTCATAGAAAAATCTATGGATCTTGGTAGCCTTACTGTTTGATTCCATGTTTCTGAAACCCTTGTCCCAAACTT
Source organism: Pinus taeda (assembly GCA_000404065.3). NCBI lineage: Eukaryota > Viridiplantae > Streptophyta > Pinopsida > Pinales > Pinaceae > Pinus > Pinus taeda. Next base: position 3,641 of record APFE031185920.1, read on the forward strand.
TTTAATTGATTTAGGATTAGCCATTAACATAATAACTAGGAAAACCATTGATTAACTATTGTTCCCTGATCTCCATTCCTCTCCCACTGGCTTGAAAGCTAGGTGATATGTCCAAAATTACACTTGAATGTGTATTGGATGATGCAATAGCATGTGTAGACTAGTGCTGTATTCTATCGAATTTGTGGTATTACAAACTATTTTTTCAAAGGAAAACATCACATAATTTTAGGTGGGCCATGATTGGTATGGTGAAGAAACAAGTTTATTCCACATGACTACTTGGCTTCCACTTTTGACAATGAATTGTAGCGGCGAACCCCTCACCCACATTTGTGAGTGGAAAAGATGCTCCCCTTCCTCTGGATTTTCGGGCTCATTTTTCTTGATCTTGGCAGTAGAAATAGTGGTGCTAGGATGTGCAGCAATGATTTTCTTCCCTTTGCCATTCCCCTTGTCATGTTCTGGCTCAGGGTTGAAACATCCATCTGATTCAGATCCTTCAACTCATCCACCAGCGACTGCTTCATCCGAAACTCACTTGTGTTATGAGTGGGACTCTTGTGGAACTCAAACCACTTTCCTGTGTCCTTCTTGGGTTTTGTGGTGTTGTTCTTTTCTTGCGGCTTCGAGGGGTTGTCTTGCGTCACCTTACCTTGGCTTTGTCCTTTGGGCTTTGGATTTGCAGATCCAAAGTCTCGCTTCTTATGTTTGAAGTTTTGCTCGATTTTGACAGCGTATCGGTATTCTGTGCTGAGTGAGGAGATGTTCAAGAACTCCATCTCTTCATGGATGTATCTGTGTAGGCAGCCCCAATATTTGAGTACCAAATGTAGGTCAGAATCTTTGATACTCAACTATGTACGAAGGGTATGAAAAATGTTTGTGAACTTTAGCACATCTTGGTCTTATCCCTGTCACAGTGTGGCCCATTTGATGTATTTGTCCTCATAGCGTTTGACAGGGTAGTATTGCTCCTTGATGGCATCTCAGAATGAATCCCAAGTGGGTGCAGCTGAAAATAGTGAGCCTGTGCTTTCATCCTTCTACTCGCAGTAGGTTTCGCACCAGCCCTTGATGTGGGGGCTGTTTTGAGAAGAGCGAAAACAATCTTTTCCTGACTCGAAGATTCATGAATAAAAAAATACCCTTCTAGAAGATTTAACCATCTATTTACGGCATCTGTGTCTATTCGACCCTCGAATATGGGCAATTCAAAATTAACTTGTACCTTGAAGGGTGTGGCATTTTGAGAGTAGCTGTTGGAAGCTGATGTGTCGCCTCTGTGTAGCCGCTAAAGAATCTGCGCAAAGTTATCCATCATCACATTCCTTTTCTGCTCGAGGGCTTCTTTGAGCAAGATTTTCATAAAATCTCCTACCCCCTTATCTTTCTTCTCATCCACCATGGGAAGTTGTCGGGATTTGTGGGGCTGGTCTTGCAAAGGTTCGACCAGTTCAAGCCCTAACTCCTTATATCTTTTCCTCGTTGGGGACATGCAAAGAAAAACAGAGAAAAAGCAGACTGCTCTGATACCACTCATCCATACTTAAACATGAATGCAACAAAATATAGAGATAACCATATATACAAAGATGCAGTGGAAATAATGCTTCATTTCGTTAATGGAATACTGAAATATGCTTACAAATAGAGTTGGAAATAAACCAGCTAGGGCAATGGTAGCTTATCTCTGAGAAGAGATGTGGTGCCTACATGCCTCTGAAATGTGTTACAATGAGGTTCGAAGGCATATTTATTGTTGAGAAACAATGGAAAACCCTTCATATCCCAAAACCTAACCCTAGAAGATGAAACGCCAAATTGTGGGTCTCGTTTGGGTAAATTGGTACATCAATTTCCCGGGGTCGTAACGTTGGCATACGATCTCTGTTTGACGCATACAATAGCTCGTTAGAAAGATATATCTAAGGACTACCACTATAGGAAGGGTAAGATTGGTCCATGGACCCACGTTGCCCCCAGATTTCCCAAAAAAAATGTTGTTTGGGGCCTCAAAACGGCTCCGGAAGTTTAGGACCCGAAAAGCTGCTAAAAATAGTAAACTATGCTACAATTTAGGAAAGTGGAAAGGTTGAAAGAGACAATTGTCGGGGTCCAAATGGGATAGGTAGGTGGCCACCAGTATCCACCTGGATCACCAGGTCATTCAGATGTTTCCGCTACACACACTCCTCACGTAGTTGATGAGAAGGGATATGAGTTCACTCTAGAAGGTTTCCGTTATATGGGAAGCATCGCATCTCTCTTTTATCCTGATTTTAGCAATCCAATATTGCCATATGATCACACCTCTCTATCTTAGTTGGTTTCAGGCACTCCTAGTGCATCAATGTTGGATCACAACCCCATCTGGTCTTCCAGTGCTATGCCTACATTAGGTTTGTTCGGAAAAAACATGACCTCTCGAGCCATTATAAAAATTGCAGTCACTTCTGTTCCATTTCAACCTACCATTCCGTTTCAACCTATCTCGTTGTTTTGATTGAATCTTACAGTTAAAATGATAGTCTTAGATCATGTATTGGTAAATTCTTCTACTGCTCCAGTGGGTGGGAAAACTATGCCACCGCTTGGGGGAAAAGATTCAAATATCCCCATGATGTTTGGTGAACCAGTGTGAGTGGATTACAAACTCACATGGTTGGAATGAATCAACCCTTTTATGGCACAATCCCTAACCCTGTTGGTCGATCTAGGTTGAGTAACATCCAATACGAGCAACCGTATATGGCTCAGGTCCCATTCCAACTGGCTTATGTCCCATATGGTTTGCAATATGCCTTAGATTCTTCAAGTTGGGCCTTATGTTCAACCTAGTCAATCCACTGCGACTGGTGGTTATGGCCAGATCCAATTCAAGAACTATCAATAAACCCTTGCAGTAAAAAGGACAACCTTTGGAGCAGCAACGGAAACCTTCGCAGCAGTAAGCGCAATCTTTATAGCAACAAGGGAAAGGATTGTAGTAGCAAGGACAACTGTTAAAACCGGAAGGGCAACATTTGGAATAGTCGCAACAAACTTTACAGCCGCATATACAATTTCTTCAACAATCCTCTCAACCTTCGTCCTCGAAAGGCCAACCTATGTAGCCATAGGGCCAACCTTTATAGCAATAAAGCCAAACTTTGTAGTAATAAGGTCAACCTAGGAAGTCGAAACCCTTGTGTGCATATCAACAAGGTCAGTCTTTTCAAGGTCTAGGTCAACTGTTACATCAACAATTTCAAAATCCTTACGTCTAGGGTTAGCATGCTCAACAGACTTATAACCCATATGCCATGTACAATGATTATTAATGGCCTATGGTAAGGAAATATCAAACCTACCTTGGACCAAATTCTCCTTATGGGCAAGGTAACCTTCAGTGGGGACAAAATCATATTCCATATGCAAAAAATCCACCACTTTGGGGGAAAAATCCTTACCAACAAGGATGGACTCCACAGTTTGGATGTCCTTAAAGGCCCTATATTCCATTTAGTACGTAATTTCCTTTCTTTGCCACATTGGAGCTTCCTGATATTTCTAGGCTCACAAGTGATCCCATTCTTCATTCACCATACAAACCTCCTATTGCATGCAAGATTCCAAGCGATTTCTCCAAATTTGAGGTAAAAACGAAGGAGGGTCCATAAGCCCACGTGAGGGCATATCACCTCTAGTGCTCCTCCAATTCGTATGTCAAGGATTCCATCCATATTCAACTTTTTGAAAGAAATCTCATAGGGACTACAAAAACATGGTACATCGAATGGCCTTGAGGTACGTATGGTGACATCAAATCTCTTACTATGGCTTTCCTCACTCATTTCTAGCTCCTAGTTCATTATGAAACTAACACCTATATGCTTATGTCACTTATGAAAAACATCGTGACCCATATCTCTAATCACATCCATGAATGGAGGCGTCCAAGTCACCTCATCAAGTTTGAAATTGTTGATCAATTGCTGAGAAAATGGTCCACAAAATCATTCATCGGCCCAATTTATAGGGACATAGCTATGGGTTTATGTGTTACTAAGGAGGAAGCCATCGCTTATGCCAAGTATTTAGACCTAGTCTACTCGAAATCTAGCACAATATATGAGATGTTACCCAATACTCTAGGACCATCGTCATATCTGACACCATTGAAGTCTCTAGATACACCATTCATTGATCGAGTGATTGGTTCTATGTCTTAGAGTATTGCAAAATCTTCTTCAAAGCTAAAAATAGTCTCGAACATTGGTTCCAATGGTCCCTTTAAAAACTCATCTGGTCGTGGTAAGGCCTCCGAGGTTCATGCTATCTAGTCTACCGCAACAGACAAAACCTCTAATGGTAAAAAGAAGGGAAAAGGAAAGGCCAAATCCAATGCCCCAAAACAAGGGTATCTAAATCTTCTGTTGGGGATGCTTCTCAAAGAAAGCCAAAGTATCCTTGCCTCATCTATGAGGAGGATCATCAGACTAAATATTTTCCCTGATGATCAAAATTTAGTCCCTCACTAAAAGGGACCTTGGATGTCTTAAAAGAACCATTTCCATCCTAGTAGACCCTAATGGTATGCCATCCTCAGTCTTCCGCTTCAATGGGTTCCGAAGTGTTTATGATGAAAACACCTATAAATGTGGCTACTTCATCTAAATATTATCAAACCCGTCATCTGATGGCAAGGAAAGAGAAAGAAAGTACCCCTTCCTCCTCTATCATGTCTACCTCTAGTCCCCTCAATATAGAGTGACATAGTCTTGATTTTGTTGAAATATGACTACAAGAATATTCGAATTTAATTTGTCCTTGAATTAAATTGTGAATTAAGATCAAATTTAGTCTTAGCAACTACTTCGAAATAATTAATTAATTTATCTTAAATTAATTAGTTGGAGAAATTCAAGTTAGTACTCTTTTTGAAGTCATGCAAGAGTTATCCCTTAAATTAAGGAGATAAGATTGAGTTATACTTGAGTTGTAATTAGTTAACTCAATTTACTGAGTTAAGTCTAGTTAAATTATTTCCAAATTGTTTGAGGAACTAATAGTGAGTTAACAACCACTTCATGCATTAATGCACTTAACTAGTGCTACTCCAGTTAATTGAAGATATCCTCATTAGAAACACATGTATGTCTATTCTGAGAAAGACCCAGTTACGATAGATGTTCAAGGACAATGTACTATTAGGTGCATGTGTTTTATCATCGAGAAAATTGATGCTTGTAGTCAAGGAGTCATCCTTGAGGATTGCATAGTTTTAGAGGATTAGTTTTCCACTTGGTAAAGGAAAATCTTCCACAACTAATAGCACAAGGAAATAGGAGCTTGGAGGGCAAAGAGGAAGGCTGGAGAGAAGCCAAGATTGCCTATGATCATCTGTGAGAATTCTACTGAGAGCTAGCTAGCTATAAGAGCTAATGCTTTGTATAATTCCTATGTATTCTTTCCATGTGTGATAATACAAGGGTGTGAGGTTTTTCGCTGAGGCTTTCCCCAAAGTATTTTCATGTGTATTGTGCCATTAGTTCTTCTTTTTATGTTTATATTGTCCAACTCGATCTGTAAACTTCTACAAATTGATAGTAGAAGTAGGTTATATTATTATGCTTTGAAGTATATTGCACTATCAGGTTAACTTACCATTAGATTTTTTACATGGTATCGGAGATCTAAACAATATACTAAGAAGAGAATTTGAAGTTCGAAGTTTGAGGTTGTAGGTGCAAATCAAATTCATATCATACTTCAAGGTTCCCCAATGGTGTTCTATGGCTTGTGAATTCAGTATGCCTTGGAAGGTAGCTCAAATTACATAGCATGGAAATATAGAATGAAGTTTGTATTATAAGACAATGGCTTGAAGGAATTCATTGATCAAGAAATACAAAATCCAACTTCAACTAAGCGACAAGAGTTGGCTAAGTGGAAGAAGTGTGTGGTGAAGGCGAGACAAATCATCTTTGAGGGAGTTTGAGACCATATTTTCTCGAGTCTCCATGGGAAGCATACTCCATTTTCAATGTGGAAGACATTGAAGGACCTCTACCAGAATAGTCGCGACCAGACGAAACTGGTGCTCGAGGATAAGCTTCAAAGAATCAAGATGGGGAAGGGTGATACTATTTCCACATATCTTAACAAGCTCACCACCTGCAAAGATGACCTTGGCAGTGTGGGAATAACTACTGCCAATGATGATATGGTAAGCCTCACTCTCTTTAGCCTTCCAAAGAGTTGGAATAGCTACTAGGACTCTATGAATGGAAGGGAGAAACTACCAGATTGGGAATGTCTGTGGTTGGTTCTTATGCAGGAGGAGATCAGGAGGAGCACACAAGATGGTTCTTCGTACAAGAATGATGATGAAGAAAATTGGACCTTAGCAAGTAAGGAAAGGAAAGGGAAGGGTAAGGTTTCCCATTTCAAATCGAATTCCTCTCATGGAGGGAAGAAGG
>APFE031185921.1:2953-21650 GCA_000404065.3 Pinus taeda
GCATAAGTAATTCAGGTTGATGTATTTTCAGTTTGGTGACATTCATAATCATTTGTTTCATTTACACTCCTCTTTCTCACTCCAATACCATTACCTCCATCTTGATCACGCATGCAATCATATCTCCTTGGCCCTCACTTCGTTCGGTCCTCTCCTAAAGTCTCCCATTCCTCACGTAGCTTCATTCCTTGACCTCTCATCGACATCACTTCAACATACTCCCTACACCCGTTTCCCATCTCATCCTTCCACTTATGAGCCATCACCAGCCTGATCCCTACCTTACATATCTCTTCTTATCATTCCATCACTCCTCCATCACTTCAATCCTTCACGGTAGATCATCCTGTAGCAGTTTAGAGACATCCTGTAGAAAACCCTGAGTATCCTGTAGGATCCCCTGCAGACATCCTGTAGGAGGTCATTCACGTGGTTGTCGAGCTTCTGAACATGGAAAACCTCTGTGGATGGATGCCAAGGGTCCATAGGGACCTCACCTAGCCTCCCCAACCTGTCCCACGCTTTCCTTCCTTCTCCATTCAAACTGCACAACCAAACGCTAATAAGCACAAAATCACAATTATTTCACCTACTTAATGAAAAGTACAAAAACATTTCTTTGATGATGCAAGTAGTTTAGATCCATGCATTTCCACTTATTATAGGTAGTAGCAGCATTGGTAGAAGTTTTACTCATCTTCATTGCATTATAGAGGTTAGACTAGTTAAATTAGGGTTTCCTAGGTTTACATGCTTTGATTTACTTTTAGTTCATTTTTGTCAAGTAGACTAGTCTTCTTTGAGCTAGGTTTCGTCCATCATTGATAAAGCTTCTTCTGTGAGGCATATAAGTTGGCTTGAGCCCTAGCGGACTTGTGCCAGCTGATCAAGTGACAACTGCGACAAGAGCTAGTACTTGCGCATATAGCACCGTCGCTTCCAAGTTTGTACGAACAATCGGGTTGATAAAGTGAGAGACAGGAAGCCCCAGGAGTTGTAGCATTATTGCTACAATACTGGAGCTCACCATGAGACATAGTGAGATAGTGAGACCTCAATGATTTGGTGGAGAAGTACTTTCATCCAATTGTGTATGGTTCGAGGAAGAGTGCAAGGGGAAACAAGGGAATAATTTAGATTAGTCAGCAAATCAAAGTATAGTTCAATGGTCTGATTAGTTGAATTAATTTTTTTTGGTCAAGTAAGAGTAGGACCTTCTATTAGTCTAGCCAATAGTACATAATTTACATGTAGTTGCACCTACTTTGTGAGAGTTTAACAGAAAGCAGGGTAGGAAAAATCCGAACCACGCACCCGAAACCATGAAAATCTTGAACAAGAAAACCGATGAGATCTAGGCAAACACTATGGACAAAAAGCAAGCAATCGACCATCTGGTCATCCTAACATGCATTAAATGAACCTTGAACTCCTTGGAAGATGGGTCCACAGACCCGAGGCCGACAAAAATTCCACAAAATACCCTTTGAGGATCCACAAGAATGCTAATAACAAACCACACTTAAAAATTTCTTACGGACTTGACAAAAATTTAAGGCGTAGCTTTCTAAACTCTTTTAGGTCTAAAACACCAAACCAACTAGCACGAACAGATCTCCATCGTTGATCACCCGACTTGGATCCTATGGTCTTCGTAGATATCGAGCGGACAATTAGCATGAGGGTTAACCACCCGATGAGGGTGGTTTTCTCTCACCTCCTCGTGCAATGTGTCACACAAAGAGTGAAATTGGGGACCAACCTCAAAAAAACAAAAACCACTTGGACCCTGCCCAATATACCACTTGTGGTTTTTGAATCGCTCGTCTCGTGGAAAAGCATGTGTGCTTCTTTTGCCAAGCAGAAACCATTAATCCAGTCCCGCATGCAGTTCTTGAGCCTTCCACCCATATTCTCTATCAAACACCATCTAAGCTATATGAAACTGGATGAACAAACCTAGGGAACTTTCTGAGTTAGTCCTTTCACCACCCAACCTAAAGAAAATAAAGCTTTGGATTGCAGCCAAAACCAAAAAGGGCAGACGATTTAGGGTTCTCCATCCTCCTGCCTATCTCTTGAACCCCCTCAATCCATCCTATTAATCCATAGCTCCATATCTATGTTCATCTGACAAAGAAAGTCCTCCAATAGTTTGCCTCGAGGTAACAAATCCCAAGCATGCAGAGAATCCCTGTCCCTATTAGTGACTCCTTCATTTGCCAAATGATCTGCTAACATGTTAGCTTTCCTTTTCACATCGACAAATCTAATAGTTTTTAGGGTTTGCAGGTGGGAGTAGATATAGTGAAAGACCTACAAAAACTTCCAATGCTTTGACACTTTATCTCGAGAATTTCCATTGCATATTTTCTTGGCTACTATAATGATCAATTCTGAATCTGCTTCAATGATAACATTATGTGAATTTGACTCCACTAGGATTTCCAAGCATCGCTCTAATTCCATGAGCTCCGCCATGTTATTAGTAGCTTTCCCCAAGTGGCCATGGAATATCTTCTTTATTTTCCCCTAACCATATCTTATGGCACCCCCAAAGCCAACTAATCATGGTTTGCCCTTAGATTCTCCATCTATATTAACCTTTAAGAAACCATAAGGAGGAGGCTTCAAGATGTTAATACCTATATTTATTTGGCTCACTCTCTTTATTATTACCCGTGGGCTTATGGACTGGAGACCCAAATGAAGTATAATACTCACCTGTTGGGGTAGAGGAGGATCCTTAGGAAGTGTCATCAACAAGCTTCTTACTATATCTTTGAGCTGGCTTAAAATTTGGTCAATTATGTGTTGGGGCTTGCTTGTTTTGTTTTTGAAGATCCGAATATTGCGCTCTTTCCAAACATTCCAGATGAAAAAGCCTGGAACTAGAATCCAAGCTTTATTAATAATATCATTCCCTTAGAAGTTCTTCCTCTACTTATTCAAAGTGTTGGATATGCTGATTCTATCCCTATCAGTTTGTCTAAGAGGCCACCTAGTCCCACACATTGGACGTGTAAGGACAGAGATTGAAAAGGTGTTCCATCATCTCCTCATTTGAGCCACAGAGGTAACGTTTGGAAGGACCAATAAGCCTTTCTTTAAGAGATTCTCCCAAGTTAAGATCTTCCATTAATGCACTAGCCAGATGAATAAATTTATTTTCATCTAGTGGGGGCTCTGCCATAGTTTCTTCTAGACTTGATTAGGATTTAAATAGTTAAATCCTGTAACTTCTTGTTTAGCCTCTTTGAGGTTAAATTTACCTTTGGTGTTCTTTCCCCATCTTAACTGGTCAGGTGAGGAGGAAAGTAGAATCCTTCTATGCTCTAGATCCAAGGTGAGAGCATCTGTGTGGGCCTTCAGAGGACTCTCATCACTGTATCCTAGATCCTTCCAATTCCTCCATTTTCCATTATTCCTTTCCTAGTCCCAAAAGAATTTTACCAAAAGTAGCCCCTTTTATCTGTTTAACTCTTGAGAGCTACTAATTCATCCTTATAAAGGTTGAGTTCCTGTTGCCAGTTTTTCTCCCAAAATCAAGCAAGGTTCCCTGCTCGGATTTCCCATAAACAATGTTGTTGAACAATAATTTTATTTTCCCAGACAAGGTTCCAGATGTGGGAGCCCCTGGTTTTCCTTGGCATTCTATTGTGATCCTTCTCCTGCCAATACTTGGCATATTTTTGTTTCCAAAGCTTAGCCCAGGGAGTAGTCGACTCCTTAGTCCATCTCCACCAAAGTTTGGCTCCCAAAACTCTGCTAAGGGTCTCAAGATCATGAAGCCCCAAGCCACCATGGCTTTTGGGCTTCCAAAGCTTGTCTAAGGCTACTAAAGCCCACTTCTTTTTCTCTTCCCCTATGCCCCACATAAAGTCCCTTTGTAAGCTCCTTATCTACTGCTTAATGCCTTAAGGAGAAGGAAGAGTTGAAAACATGAAAATGGGAATGGCGTGCAAGACCACCTGTGTGAGCACAAGGTGCCCTGCCAAATTTAGTGACTTGCATGTCCATTTTCTGACCTTGTCTTGAAGTTTATTCAACATTGGCTCCCACACTTTCTTACTTAAAGGTTTGTCGATAAGAGGTATGCCAAGATATTTGGAAGGTAGTTGTTCCCTTTGAAACCCAAGAATTCAGGAAAAGTTTCCTTGAATAGCAATATTAGCGTTAAAGAAAAAGACTTTGGACTTGTTGAGACTTACCTCTCTGTCTGTTACCATAGCAAAGCCATTTAAGATGTTTTGATTGCCCTAGCTTCCCTGACTGTGGGTATGCCCTGCAACATTGTATCATCCAAAAAATTGTTGATGTGTGTTTGCCACTCCATCCAAGGTGAGTTTGATACCCTAGATTCGTCCTTTAGAATTTTTCATTTTGATCACTCTACCTAGCCCTTCCATCATGATAATGAAGAGGAATGGTGAGAGTGAGTGTCCCTGTCTGAGTCCTCTGGAGGGTTCGAAGGTTCTTGATGGAGCTCCATTAAGTAGTATGGAAAAATTGGTCGTGGTGACTAGCGCCATAACCCATCTTATCGAATTTTGGTCAAAGCCATAGGCTCTTATAATTTCTCTTATGTAAGACCAACTTAGCTTATCATAGGATTTAGCTAGGTCCAATTGAATGATCATACCCACTTTTTTGTTACTTTTGAGAGAGTGTACCGCCTCATGAGCTTGGATGATATTGTTGAGGATTTGTCTTCCTTCCACATAGCCTGTTTGCTCCTTTGGGATTAGAGATGGTAGAAGGGGCTTGAGTCTATTGCCTATCACTTTGGAAATAATTTTATACACCAAATTACATAAGGCTATGGGTCGAAAACCATCCGGATTCATGGCATTTTCTTGTTTTTGGATCAAATCTATGAAGGAGGCATTAAGAGCCTTCAGAACATTTTTGAATTTTCTTGAGTCTTCCATAACCTCGAGGATATCTTGTTTGATTATTTCCAAACAATATTTGAAGAAGTCTACATTGAATCCATCTATGCCTGGTGCTTTTCCATTTTTCATTTCATTAATCACTTCACTGACCTCTTCTTCCGACACTGGCATGTTAAGATTGTGGTTGTCCTCTCTAGTTACTAGCTGAGGGATATACTGAGTGAAATGGTCAATGAACCTAGATCTATCCTCTAGTGGCTCTTTTGCAATATTGATAATCTTTGATCTTTTTGATTCTATTGTGTGCCTTATGAGCCATAGTGGATTTATGAAAGAATTTTGTATTTCTTTCTCCCTCTCTAATCCATTGTATCCTTGATTTCTACCTCTAAAAAATTTCCTCTTGCAAGCAGCGATATTCCCATTCTTCTTGTAGAGAGTCAGTTAGCTTTTGCCAGTCTTCGATGAAGCCATCTGTGATGTTGATCTAATTGATCTCCTAGAGATTCTGCTCATGTTCTCCTTTTTCTTTGAAGATATCACCAAATTCCTTTTTGTTCCAAACTTTACATCTGGATTTGATATGTTTAAGTTTCTGTTGGAGCATGACAATTTTAGTGCCTTGAATGTTCAAATCCTCTCTCCACCATTTATCAATGTTACTGGTAAATTTAGGGTGAGAGAGCCAGGCATTTTCAAACCTGAAAGGTTTATTTCTCGGTGTACCCATAAAGGTGGCTTCCAACTATACAGGCCAGTGGTCCGATCCTCTAAAGGGTAGAATGGAAGCTGTCATGGGAGGACCTGTCAGAAGGAAGTCCTCTGAAATAATAAATCTATCAAGTTTGGAAGATACTTGAGAAGCCCCTTCCCTCTTGTTGTTCCATGTGAAGGTTCCATTTGTTATTTTAGTCTCCACTAGACCCATGTTCGTAATGAAGTTCTAGAAGGCCATGGAGTCTCTGCCTAGCTATCTAATACCTCCTTTTTTCTTTGAAAGAGATCTTATTATGTTGAAATATCCTACAGTGATCGAGGGCATATTGGGATGTCTTGATCTTAGATCCTCCAAGGAGATGGGAAGCTTGAGTTTGTCTTCTTGCTTTTAATGTCCATAAAATTTTGTGATCATGTATATCTGTTTTTCACCTATAGGTTGACATACCACCGAAATATAGTAATTGGATGCTTCACCATCTAGGATTCCAAATTTTTGTGGATCCCACAGCTTGTGAATCCCCCGGCCGAGTTATTTGTCTTAACCTCTAGATACTCATACTTGATTAACCACTTATTATGAATTTCTCTTATCTATTCCATTGAACATTTTGTCTCCTAAATAAAAACCATATCTGGTTTTCCTTCTTTCATTTTGTTACTTAGATTTCTTTGTTTCCTTTTATTTCATATGTCTCTAATATTCTAGGTTGTGAGCTTCATTAAGAAATGTTAGTAAAGGAATAACTAGTGAGATCTTTCATCTTACCTGAGTTGATCAATAGTTTTTCACATTCATTCAACAACTCACTCTGTCTTTTTCTTCCTCGTTTCCTACTTGAGTTCTTTGGAGATTGCGCCTGTATATTCTCCATCATTTTGACCCCACTAGGCTCTTGGCTTTCATGATTTCTTTTGACTCCAGCTCCCTTCGATTGTGATCTCCATAGAAAGAGCTATTGTTATTTGTCATAATCTTCTTTTGGCAGGGAGTCCACTCTTGTGTTCTTTCTTGTTCCAGAAATTTCTCTAGATCTAGATTTTCCCTATCTAGAATCTATTGTAGTTCATGGTCCTCCATTGCTGCTTCACTCGGAGTCAGCTCATGGTCCTTATTAATCTCCATACAGCTTGGTAGATCATCCTTTTGTTGGTTTTTTACTGTGATATCCTCCATTTCAGCTACCATTTCCTGCTCCTTGGTTATGTTTTCCATGTCCTGGACTCGATCCTTGTTCCCCTCTTCTTCCTCTAGGATCTTGAAATTGTTGTGTCTTGTATGTCTGTCCTCATTTATCTTATTTTGTGGATGTTTACCCCCTTTCCCTTTGCCCCCAACCTTGATGAAACCCTCTTGATTTCTATCCATGGTAGTTTTCCCATTACCTTCCATATTGATTGTTGGGCAGTCTCCGAATAGATGCCCATGTTCATGGCATTTGTGGAACCTAAATGGGATGTGCTCATAGTCCACAGTCTGCACCCATTCTTCATCATACACTTCTAAAATTATTGCTTCTGGAAGGGCTCCAGATAAGTCCATTTCCACATATATTCTGGTGAAGGATGTATATTTTCCTTTCAATGTTGCCTCTAAGATCTTTAGAAAATGCCCCAGCTTGTTGCCTATTGTTTTCAAAGATTTTGGTAGCCAATAATCTAGAGGAAGGGATTATATTCTGATCCATACCAGTACCGATGTGAATGTCTCACATTCCCGGACAAAGTTCATCATCCATGGCCGCATGTAGAGTCCCACCGCAACATAGAAATATGGCCCCCCTTCAAACATTCTATCTTTGTCCTCTAGGCTTGTGAACACCACTATGAACAAGCCCTTAGAACCTAGATGTAGGTGCATTTCCCTGTTTGGCTTCTAATGGCTCTTTATCCAGACATGTAACACCCTTTGCATCGGCCATAACCCCATGAATTTGCATATGATCACATTTTCCTTCATATGATCCCTATGCACTTGTATCGTTGGATCACTCAATATGACCCAGGAAATAATGCTTGACTTGGGTTTGTAGACCCTAGTAGACTTTATGGAAGTAGGTTTTTCACTACTACCTCCATTCTCCTTTTCCTTACTTGTTTCTTGTTGATCCCCTTCCTGATCCTAAAGTTTGTTTCTTCCTAATGTTCCCCTGCTTCTTGCCTCTGATACCTTCTCCAAAGGTTTTCTGAAATGCTTCTTTCCCACATCCTTACTTCCCTATGTAACTACCTGAATGTAGGAGGGAGTAGCACTCCCCCCTACACGTCCCTCCATGGTACCTGAAGCTAAAATCCTAGCGCCAAATCCAACCCTAGCTCGAGCTGCAGTCCAGAAAACAACCAACATTCAATCGGCTAGAGTTTCATATTGAAATATCAATTAGTTGAATTAATTAAAAGTTATTATAATATTGTTATTTTTCCTTATTGGGACATTATACGATAAAGGGAGCCCTTATATATTACAAGCTTCAATTAATGAAATGAAATTTTTTTAAGGGAATAAATCTTGTGTTTATGTGGCCGAGATTAGAGGTTTTAATCTACTTCTACTCTTATATTCTGTCACATGTTAAAATCCCGACTAATTTTTTATTTATTATATATATAACATGGTAAGAAGTAATTAACCAATTTCTTAGAATTGTAAATAGTAACATGATATAAGAGCATATCATCTAACGAACTAGAATTTTCTTAGAATTGCCCATACATCCAAATACATAGAGGTTCAAAATAAATTATAGGTACATAAGGGCCTATGATGACTACCATGCACAACTATTTGTGGTAGATATGAAGAAAGCATAAGATTTTGTCGTACGTGGCCATGAAAATAGTTGTACATATAGGTCAACAACAATTATTCATTTGAATTTATGAAGGAAACACATTTATATATAGATTTATATCCAAAACACAAAGATACATTGAAACTTGACTTCTATTAATAAATGGAAAATGTTGAAACTATACATGTAGAATGAAGACAAACTAGCTCAAATGGTGGTAGCTTATCTTTGAGGAGAGATGTGATGGCTACACACCTTCACTGAATTGTGTTACAATGAGGCTTGCAGGCCTTTGTATTATAACTAAGTATGAGAAACCTTAAACTTCTAAAAACATAACCCTAGAAGATGAAGTGCTAAAGGCTTTTGGGTCTCGATGGCGTAAGTTGGAACGCCAACTTCCCGGGGTCATAACTTTGGCATACGATCTTCATTTGGCATGCATGATGGCCCATTGGAAGGTCTATCCAATAAGTACATTTTCTGAATCTTGAAAAATTCTATTATTTCGATCAATTCGTTTCCCAAAAAAATTATTTTAGGGCCTAAAAATGGATTTGGAAGTTCAGGACCTAAAATGTACCAAAAACAAAAAACTGCCAAAATAGAAAAATTATGTTGTGATCCAATCGAATAGTTGGGTGGCCACTAATATCCACCTAGATCTGTCATCTACTCTTTGGAATACATGGTCTCCATTGCATTGATTTCCTCCATTAGATGGGGAAGCATATATTGAACTTGGATCCTAGTGAGCCACTTGCCTTGGTGTAGGAGTTGTTTTTCTTTGACAACCTGATACATCTAGATCCTGTGTTGGTGAGTTCTCTCAATAAGAGTGTCAACGATATGCTAGATTGTGTCTTATTCAATGCAATATAGATTGAGATCTATTAGTTTCAACTACTTTATGATTCTTTAAGTTTCCAACAATGTTGGAAGTATGGCCAAAATCAATCTAGATTGAACACTAGGTGTAGGCCAAGGAAAGGGGGGTGTACTTAGCTCAAAAATTTTGTCACCCATATCCTTGTTGATGGTGTAATGTCCATAGAAAAGTGGTTGAAGCATTCAATGGGCCCATGCAAGGCATTCCTTCTACAAATTCAACCAAGCCTTGTCTCCCTCTTGAAACTTGTGTGGCACTCGATGATAATCATGGAATGTTTTGTACTTAGTGTTGGATTTTTTCAAGATATCATGGAATTGTTGGCACATGTGTTGAGTTCATTCAATAGAAAGAAATTATATGCAATGAAACTTGACTTTTATTAATAAATGGAAAATGTTGAAACTGTATGCATGAAAAATGAAAACATACTAGATTCAATGGTTGTATCTTATCTCTTAGAAGATATGTGATAGCTTATAACTATATGCATGTATAATGAAATAATATAGATCAAATGGAAGTAAAAAAAATGAACAGTTAATTGTGCATGAAAGGTAGTGTCACAACCCAGGTGTACAATGATAGGGATAATGGAAAAGATGTGCATAGATTAGTGGCTAGAAGGAAACGTAATAAAGTAAAATAAATATATATAATTTGAGTGGATTTCCAACAGAACCCGAAAAGTGTGTGAGGGCCTCTAAAATAGAAAGTGATAGCCATTTTCATATGTTTCCAAGGATATTCATTTCCATATGCCAATTTGTTCAGGTAGAGTACAAGTATCTATGGGGTTCTTCAACTACAATAAAGCCATTGTAGAGTAGAAAAGAATTAAGCCAATCATAAAACAATTCAATCACTAAAGAATCAATTTTACATGAAGCAACCATAAAATTTGGGCCATATAATAGTCATGGAGTTGTTTAAAAGGCCTAGAACGATATCTATGAGTATTAGTCTACCATATGTTGAGAGCTATAGCTAAGTTAGATAGGAATGTATGAGTTGTATTAGTTATTACTAGAAAAATGTATGAAGAACAATATTATCATCCTACATATTGAAACTAGTAGTGATTTGTGGAGGTCACTATTCAGAGGGAGAGAGGGAGACTATAGCAATATGAAAATAGGAAAAAACCATAGATCCCTAAGATATCCTAGAAGATCTATAAATCAGTAAAAAAAAATAATTCTTAAGGATTCCAAAAGGACTTAACATAGGGATGTAATTATTAGATCTAGAGATGGAAACAATTGGTTTCATATTTGAGGATAGGTTGGATGGAGAATCTAACATCCTACCCTATATTAAGTAAATGGTTAGATTGCTACTAAAAGAGAATTAGCTTTCGGAGATTATTGACAAGGAGATTCAATCACTAAAATGTCCAATGCATTTATCATCCCATGAATAGAAGGACATTGGAGCTTAGCATGTCCTCAAGAATTCCATGAAGGATCACTTGATATTTCAAATTGTAGAGAAGAAGATATCCAAAGAGATAACATGAAAAGGAAGACGATCTTAAGAAATAAACTCAAATCCATCCAAATGTCAAGGTATGATAGAGTTACTAGTTACTTCATGAGTATCAACCAACTAGTAAATCAACTTGCAACCATTAGGGAGAAAGTGGAGGATGTAGAGCTTATAAATATGGCACTAAATATTTTTACCAAGTCATGGGAACCATTTATAAATGGATTCTGAGTTTGGGATAAACTTCCCAACAGGGAGAGTATTTGGGATGATTTCATCTAGGAAAATACTCAAAAGGAGTCTAAGGCCAAAGGGAAAGGAGATGTAGAGGAGAATTGAGTTCTCTCCATTATGGCCAAGAAGGGAAAAGGGAAAGGTTCCAAGGCTACCATTGAAGGGGAAACCTCACAACTAGGGAAGAAGAAAGACTTTAAAAAGGTCAAGTGCTTCTTTTTCCAAAATACTGCGAATTGTGCATCACATTGTCTATGCAATAAGAATGGGAAGGGGAAGCCATAGTAGATAGTTGCATTAATAGAGATTCAACTTGAATTACTCGTAGTTAATTTTGAGAGGAACTTCTCATTTTTATATTGACTCTCTACCAACATCACAATAAGTGGTTGGCACATCAATAGTTGTGCATCATTCCATATCATATTGGATAATGAGTATGGGGCCATGAAGGTATATGAACATGAAAAGGCTTCCAATTCACGGATTCAACCTTTAATTGGAGAGGATATAATAACTTCTTCCAATTCTTCCAAGATACCAAGGTGGCTTGAGCAAGAATTAGCAACTTTTCAAGAGCATGTGGAAGCTCCTAGGAGAACATTCATAGAGAGAATGCATCTAGAGAAGTTTTCAAACTATGTGGAACTGACGAACAAAATCATTAAAGAGAAACCAGACTAGGAACTTTGGAGGAAATCCATGGTGAAGGATGATGCAAGGTACATTGTTCCAGGACTATGGACCCAACCAAATCCATGTAGCTCCTCAAGAAGTATCTTCCTTGTGAACAGGGAGTGTTGATGCATGGGGAGGTTAGGGAAGAATCCAACTCAGCTAGGCATGTGGAGGTCACCTAATTGATGCTTAAACTTAGAAATTACTTTAATACTTTAAGTAATTTATTTTTATAAGATAAATTGAGTAAATATAATGAAATGAAAAGGTTATTTGCATTCATAAATTAGATAAATATTGGCCATTGATTTGAATTGATGTTGAACTATAATATAAACCATCAATCACTTTGGATATTAGGGTTATTGATTCAATCAATAACTCAAACTTAAAAATGGAGGTTTAGGCTAAGGGAGAAGGCACATATTAAACAAAATACATAGTGATATAGTGAGATCTCAATGGTTGGGTGAAGAAGGAAGTTTGATCCAAGTGTGCAAGGTTCAAGGAAGAGTGCATGGGGAGGTTAGGGAAGAATCCAACTCAATTGATACATTAAACTACATATGAAGTGTTTGATCAAATAGATCGATTCCAAGTTTTTGTTGTATTGTTATTTTTCTTATGAGTTTTGTTATCCTAGAAAAGGAGCTCTTGTATACTATATAATTTAAATTAATGAGAAAATAGGGTTTGAAAGGAATAAATCTTCTGTTCATGTTATTTATATTGACATTTTTAACTTTCTTCCACTAATATATTTGACGTGTTAAAATACCATTCATGTTTTTTTTTTTTTTTTTCCAGTACATATGATCTACTAGGAAGTATTAACTAGGTTGTTACGGCCAAAATTTAACATCCAACATGCAAGCACAACCAACTACCAAGGTTCTACCTTCATCCCACATCAAAATGTAATTTATAAAATATTTAGTAACTCTTCAGGATTTAGCGATGGACAAAAATTCACCCCTAAGATTCCAACTTACACATAACCTCAAATCACTTTCTTCGGGGTAAAATTGTTAAAATAAGGAATTACTAAGAGGGGGAGGGGGGTGAATAAGTAATGGTAAGGTTTTTATATCTTTAAGTACAAACGTTTAATCATTTTCACTTTTATTAGTTACTTGAGAGAGTATTCATACTACAATAAACTTGAGTAGCAAGATAAGAGATTCACATGTGCACACAATCCATCAAATGAGCATCACACGCATATTGACATAGGTATTTTTTTCATGGAAACCAAAACGGAGAAAACCACCAATTTGTTTGTTGTTATGATGTAAATCAAGCACCTACTTAATTACATCAATTTTTTTCTGAGCTCCCTGTAGTATACCTAGGGGGGATAGTATGGGGTACAGAGTGAGGTACCCAAGAGAATAATGTAAAAATGGGATGGGCCATAGTAATAAATAAAGTGGTTAACCCCTATCACGTAAGTGACCACAAGTAGTTAGCAATAATGTAATAATCCCATGGTATTAGATAGATGGTATTGAGGGAACCATGGTAATGACCCATGGCATTGTACGTATGGGGCCTATATAGAGGCTAGAGACTAAACATTGAGAGATTTGAGGGAATATTTTATGGACAAGCATATGGCTTGTGGAGTGTTCGCCTTCCTTAAGGAGTGAATGTATGTTGTTGCCCTACCTTAAGGGTTTGATAAATAAAAAGAAGCATTTATCTATATTTAGATCTTGTTATTTCTTGGGTAAATTTGTATTTTCATATATTTGCAGGTCAAATCCATAACAAGTGGTATGACAGAACTTTCTTGGGAAAAGTGGAGAATTTTTTAAAATTTTGTAGGAACTTTTTGGGGCGGTCAGTTTGCAGATTAGATCTATACATTATAGTTAAAAACTTGTAGAATCTAATTGAAAATCTTGGTTCCTTGCAAAAAATACTAAATTTGAAAAAAAAACGGTCGAATCAGAGTACGGATGAGGGAGATATCACTAATTTAAAAATCAGCTATTTTGTAGACAATTTTCATGGTGACAAGTTTGTAGATCAGGTCTGTATGTTATGGGCAATATTTTCATAATCTAATTGTAGATCTTGGATTTTTTGTGAAAAAATGCCAAATTTGAAAAAAAAAAATCAGCCGAATCGAAGTCCAGATGAGGGAGATATTGTTCATTTAAAAATCAGTTGTGTTGTAGACTTTTTTCACAGTGGTGAGTTTGTAGATAGGCTCTGTATGTTCTGGGGAAATATTTGTAGAATCTAATTGCAGATCTAGGTTTCTTGTAAAAAAATACCCAATTTAACAAAAGAAAATTCAGTAGAATCAGAGTCCAGACGAGGGAGATAGTGCTAATTTGAAATGGGCGCTTTTTTCAGAAATTTTTATGATGGCGGGACAGTTGCAGTGCGAATTTGAAATTGCAATACCTAGATAGGGATTTCTATCACATTGGAAGATCCAACATGGTTGTTCCATTTTTGAAAATAGGTTATAATAGGGATTCTGAGCAATATTGACTAAATTGCGGCCATTTCAAATTTTCGCCAAGTCAATTTTTTTCAAAACCCTGTTCATGGCGGTTCTATATTTTACAGGAAAAGATAATGGTCCTAATATTGAAGAAGACATAAAAGAACGAAAGTCATTATGGGAAACACATTGGAAATTTTGGGCAATGGCTAATACTAAAGATGAGGCGGCCACATGGTGGGAATTACTTAACAAAAAGAAGTGTTCCAACCTGCTCGATGAAGAATTTGAAATTTTCCTTTTAGACAGATGGTATTATGCTAGAAAACAAGATAATGAGAAACATGTGGGGTTATTTTCTACTGATATCTACTTATTACAGGTTGATATATTTAGAGGAACAATATCATTGTGCCTATGAATCCTAGTTGCAAGAAAAATATTATAAATGTCAATTTGGCAAAAAAATTGCAAGTTCCATCAAAACAAATGGAGCACAGACAGGTTAATAATGAGGATGTGCAAGTTTATAAAGATTTGAATATTTCTATGGACAAGGATAATACCACATTTAGTATAAATTCATTTTAAAAGTGAACATATTATGCTACATATAAAAACTCAATTGAGTAAGATGGTAGATATCTAAGAAGAAAAACACATAAGTGGTGTAAGAACTTAAATATGAATGACTAAATATCCCTAAGCAAAATGGACTACCATGTGATATATAATGGCTTTTTAGGCTTAGGGCCACATACTTGTAGATACATAGACTACACACTCATAGCAGTTATGGAATAACCTCAAGAATTTGTTTAGAAGGATTTTCACTATCATACACAAAAACATGTTACATCATAGGTTCATGAAATGGACCCCATAAGTTTTTCTTACCCATTCTTTGTAACTATTCCCCCTACATAGTGGATTATATGTTTTTATTAAGTTATTCCATGACATGAGCAATTCAAATCCATTATGGATCCAAAGACCCACACAATTGTAGGACCAATTTTCCCTTACCTTCAAAATACATCATGACTCCTACAAATTAAGAGGGAATATAATCATTGATCAATGAAAAAATAAAACTATCGTCCCTTCATTTAATAAGTTGATAGTTTTGTTCCTAGTTGAAAATTGAGTATAAATAAGGTATGCTCCCTCAAAATTTTTAGGTCAACTATCTATCTAATATATATCTACTTTCATATGCTCTTTATTTTTTATGTTTTAATTTTCTTTCATAAATTCTTGGTACATACTAGGTTTTCCTTCTTCACGTTCCTCTCTTTAGGAGGAGTTGCTCTTGATCCAAGTTACTCTTCTCTCATGTTATTGTACTTTCGGTTTATATTCCTCATTATTGGCATAGCTTCTTGCATCCATATTGGTTAATGATTTCCTTTTTGATGTCTTATTATGCACCCCCCTTTTCAAATTCTTACTTCAAAGGGAGATGTCAAAAATAGCTTTTGATGTATGAGAAACATGATATTACAAAGTTCGTCTAAAGTCTTCAAATATTTAACTTGCTATGATGGTGTTTAGTTGGTTACCTAGAAAATTGTTTACCATATATGTGGAGATTGGAAAAATTAACCTTATTGTTTATTGCAAGTGCATTACAAGTTTAAGTATGCAAGGTGGTTTAAAATGATTGCTTATCTTGGTTTATAAAGCTTATTTAAATATGTAAGGAGGTTGAATCTTAGATTTTTCTGATTTCTATTTTCTTTCCATATACCCCTAATAAATTAAACTATAATGTATTCTTATCTTTAATTTTTTTTGTTGTTTTTATATAATGAATATTTAATTTGGTTCCTCAATAGTATCAAATTTCATTTTGTAAATCCATACTTAGGTACTCTTCTCTAATATCATTTTAAAATTTATGTGTCACTGATGATGGGTGAGGTGTCCATTCAAAACGTGAAATGTTTCAAACTCTGGCACATATTTAATCTCTACAAATATGAAATGGCATTATATTTTAGGTTTTCACCCACCTCATAAGACTAAACAATCATTATTTGCATTCTCTCTCCCAAAGTAAAAAATAAAATTGGAAAGATAAACCATTCTTCCTTGAGGGTTTATATTATTTTTCACATTGGGTAAAGGAAAAAGGCCACTTCAATTATTTTGTTTGTATATTCAATTTATAGTTTAACAAACAACCAAATTTAAGGATAAAATAAATCAATTTTGTACACTTCTTGCTTGCATTGGATTATGCTTTTACGTATTTTATTTTCATATATAAAATACTTTAAATCAATATGAAATACATATTCCTAATTAAGCTTTAAGTCTGCTTAATTTTTCATCCTTTCTTTTATTATTTTTTTCATGCTTTCTTAAACAATAAAATTGAAAAAAAAAAACTAATAACTTCATTCTTACTAAAATTAATTATCTTATATTGGCTAACATTATTTGGTAGGGAATTAACCTTCTTATTTGAAAGTTTTTCTATTAAATCCATTGGTTATTTACCATACTATTTGTTACCTTCTAGTTGTTAAAAGTAATTTCTATACTTCTTCATTGTATATTTTGGTATTTATTTTATTTTGGAATCCTTTGATTTCCTTCCCTCCTCAATGGAGAGTTTAACCTTCTATTAATTTTCAATATTCCTCCTTCAAAGAAAATTTCCTCTCCCTTTCCAAGCTTCCTCCTGAAACAAAGTATATTTCTTTTCATCATATCCTCTTTTAGAAAAAGAAAGTTGGAATGATACATTTTCAATTTATTTTCAATCTCTTCGCAAATATTGGAACACCACCCTTTCACTTTATATTTAAATTACATTTAAACATTTTTCCTTGGGAAAATATTTTTCATACCTACCTTCTCTCTTAAGGGAAAGACTTCCTCTTTCACCAGCTAAAATTTAAAATTAACTACTTTATAAATTATTTCGCATGTTAGGCTTCTGCCTTGCTTCCATGTAGTTTAGTTCTACCTATATTCTCTCTCAAGTAAAATCCCACATCCTTTATCAAATGTGAAAAATTCACCAAATTTCCTCTAAAAATCAAAGGATCTCAACTTTAAATAGGACCCTATGTCTCCCATGAGTTTCCCATATCTTTTATACATTATCCTTTCAGCTGTGTTTCCACCTTATATTCCCTTGGTCATGAATGGACCATGAATGATAATTCAACACATCCCAAAATTATCGATATATTTGGATCTAATTGTTAGAATCTTGTGTATATATATTCCTATATTTGTTGGAATACATGTCTCAAAACATTTCATAATCTAGAAATTTGTATGGCTAACTATCACCACTCAAGATGGAGTTCATGTAATGCATTCTCAACTTATAATTTTGTATCCTCTTATAGTGGGATTTTATCAAACTGACCCTACTACATATGGTTTGATGAAGTATTTGACCCAATATATGGTGCCAAAGATAATGACTATGACCCTACCAAGCCTTCAAGTCAATATTGTACCTAGCCTCCCAACATCAACCAACTTATGGAATTCCTTATTCACTTTGTCCATCCACTAGATCTAGCCCACAAACCACTCCATCTCCTTTGGGAGCTACCATTAATCAGTAGAAACCTAACAATGGAGTTACTCATTTTCAATAACCTAATAAAACTATACTATACATCAAACCTAATTTCAATATCCCAACTCCACTTAGAAAGGAAAAACAAACTCTCAAAACAATGAACTCTTCACTACCAACCAAGTTGACTACCCCAACTTTAATGAATGTACTAATAATGTATTACTTAATAAACACAACCACCTGTAAAAAACACAAGTTATTCATATTTTGAGTGTTAGTCAAGGTGATTCTTTTAATATGCCACTCCATAATGAAAATTTTCGTCCAACTGAATGTTTATGAAAGTAGTTAGGGCAAGTACTTATTCACAAGCCTAAGTTTCCAAGCATGTGCAAGTAGTTAATTAACCCTTAAGCTTAACAATTACTTCAATGATTAAAGTAGTTAGATTTTATAAGACAAATTGAGTTAATATAATCAAATGCAAACATTATTTCCATTAGTAAATTAAATGAATCTCAAACGTTGACCTAAAGTAATGTTGAGAAATAATCTCAGTTATCAATCACCATAGAGATTAGGGTTGTGGATTCAATCAATAACTAAAGCTAATAAAAGGAAGGCTAGGTTAAGGGACAAGATACATATTGTGTATGATACATTGTGAGATAGTGAGACCTCAATGATTGGGTGGAGAAGTACTTTCATCCAATTGTGTACAGTTCTAGGAAAAGTGCAAGGGAAAACAAGGGAATAATCTAGATTAACCAGCAAGTCAAAGGATAGCTCAGTGGTTTGATTAGTTGAATTAATTACAAGTTCTTATTATATTGGTTTTTTTCCTCATTGGGACATTATACCATGAAGGGAGCCCTTATATATTATAAGCTTCAATTAATGAACTAACAAATTTTTAAGGGAATAAATATTGTGTTAATGTGACTAAGATTAGAGGTTTTAATCTTCTTCTACCCTTATGTTTTGTCACATGTTAAA